>JAFEMH010005396.1:0-164689 GCA_022495995.1 Adenophora triphylla var. japonica
ATGTGGTTGAGGTTGGAGAACCGTTGACATTTTTCGCAGCCTTCTGACGAACTGGATGTAGTCGGCGTTTCCATTGATACCTGCGCAGGGTAACCCATACGGAGGATGATCTCGCTTGTCAATGCTCTGTGCCTTCATGTGCGGACTCCGCATGTTTGCATGTCCTGTTGTGAACTTCGCTCATCGCCTTCGCCGGCTTTTTATTTATTTACACACCTGAGGAGCGGTCCTCTGGTGGCGCTTCTCATATAACATACCCCCCGAGATCGACGAAATGGGATGCCAAGTGTTTTAGAGCCATCACGTTTTTGGCTTTTATCCCTTTCTTTGTGGCTTTTCCATCTTCATTTGTGAAGGAAGCTTCTCCATTTTTGGAGGTACCGGTGGAGATTTGATTGCGTACCAGTGAGTTCGCCGATCGGTTCATGATCAACTTCCATCTCACAGAAGAATCAGGCGGGGGTTTCCTCTGTCCGCCTATTCTCGAGGGGTTTTACTGATTTCCTTAGTGGAATTTTTTCCAGGAAACAAGAGATGCTAGTGGTGGCCAGGGCATCTGCGCTGTTTCCCGCTTGGCAAGTAGTGGAAATAGATGTCCTTGAACTGAGCAATGAGCTCCTCCATGTACGTATGGTATTTTTGAAGACCATAATCTATTGTCTTCCATTTGTTGGATACTTGATTGATGTTCAATGCTAAGTCTCCATATACTTCCAGTTCTGTGATGTTGCGTTCAAGAGCGGCTTCTAGGCCGGCTGCGCAAGCTTCATATTCTGCTGCATTGTTTGTTGCTTCAAAATTCCGCCTTGACTGGCTATGGGAGCGTGCTCTGCCTTTAGATCGACCAGAGCATTCCAATATCATTTCCCTTTTTGTCGGCCGTTGCTGTTTCGGGTCGAAACCTAACGGCCATTTATTTAAAATCCACAAGCGCACGGGCTATTAAAATAAGAACGATGCAAGCACTAGGACGCATCCCTCACAGTAGACAAAGATTTACCCTTGAGATTATTTTGTCTTTATTAAAATTATAAAATAGATTGGGGGAGATAAAGATTTGTTTTGGAAAGAGAATAAAACATACACAGAAAATACTTTGAATATTAAAAATGAAGCATTCTCGGGACTGGAAACTGTATACATAATTTGTTCATCAAATAGTCATTGTCTTAGGAAATATAGATTTTCATAAAAATCAAGGATGGTACATTAGGCTTACACTACTTCTCACAGTCAAGACAGTAGCGTTGTATTCTTCACTAATTATGTCCTAACTATTTGAGATTTCCGTTTATGGTACTCCCGCCTTGTCACAAACGGGCATTCCGGCTTATCTTTAGCTGATCATAATTAGTAAGAATCCATTAAGAACGAGAGTCAATATACTTTCCATTAAAGGAACATCCCTAGGCCGTTGAACTACTTTCGTGATCAATGGAACCCAGTTTCTTTATATGGTTTCATCAATCGAGATTCTCCGCTAGGTCCTTCTCTCGATCGACTGAATCATACAAGTTGGACGTCTCCAAAATGTAAGTCATTTAGGGATTGATATAAAGAAATTGTTTAGATGAAGATAGAAGACAAGACTTTCATAATTTAAGATGATGAACGATTTATGCTTTGAGTTTCCAACACCAAGACAAGGGAGATTACTCGCTAGCCATGTAAAAGTAAATAAGCAATAATATAAAGGATAGAGTAAGAGAAACTTATGATGAAATGAGAGAGGAATGGCTGGAATAATGCTTCAACTTTTATTGCTTCTTTTCCAAAGGAACTTCAAGAACAAATATAGACTTGAATCTTCAAAGATCTTTGGAAATCAATGTATAAAGTACTTGTATCTAATTTCTAACAATTTCTGATGAAAATTTGATGATAATTTCGTCTCTAAGACTGATTAGGGGTCTTTTTATAATGGGGAGGAAGCTCTTCAAGAAGGTGCCTTCTAAAGGTGCCTTTTAATTCTGCAGTCACGACTTGCACGGCCGTGTCAAGGGTTTTGCACGGCCGTGCCTCCTTGGCGCCAGTTTTGAATTTGAATTTGGGCAACTTGCACGGCTGCTCCACTTCTTGTTGCATGGCCGCTCTGAAGGTTAACACGGCCAGGCAACTTTAAAGACACGGCCACTCTTCATTTTGGGACCAAAAATGGCCTGTCATGGCCATGTGCACGGCCGCTCCGATGATGGCTGCACGGCCGCTCCGTCTGGATTTTGGTTTGTGTGTTTGATTTGTTTGTTGCTCCTTCATGCCTTTGCACCAAGATGTCCAAGCATCCTTTTTTTATCATAATTGACTCCAAAAACCTGTCTAAAGTGCATAGAGTATACTAAAAAGCGTAAAATCTAATATATACGAAAAAGGAACTAAAATAGACTAAAATGAGATCTAAATGATAATTAAACTAAAGAAATAGATATAAAAACTTAGGATAAATAACTATATAATAGTCACTTATCAAATTCCCCCACACTAAGCTCTTGCTTATCCCCAAGCAAGTTTAGGATGAAAACATGGAGAGGGAGAAAAGAAAAAAGAAAATAAGATTGATCCCTCAGAGATATTGTAGAAAGCGTTAATTGCCTTTTGAATATTGCCTTTATCTTTCGAGTCATATTTTACATACCTTTAAAAATTATTAGAAAGAAGCATTTTGGGAATATTTTAAAGAAATAATTTTTAAGACAATAACCTAATATAGCATATATAGAATTTGATCAAGTAAAGCATGCTAGAAGGATAAATCTTAGATCAATAACTTGGTAAAAAGAGAAGCTTTCACTCTTTAGAGTGATTTTTGAGAAAATGAATTTATTGCTTTAAAATGTACAAATGGAAGTATAAACACTCATTTACAAACTAGAAGCTTTCAAAAAATTGAATTGCATTTTTGAATCACAAGGCGAAAAATGGATGATGATAGTGGAAAATTCTTATCAAGGCTCCAACAATTTTATCTTATTTTTGCACGCAGTGTTCTAAAAGACCCCGCCTAAGGGCGCCTAGGCCCCGCCTAGGCGCCAGGCCCCTCTCCAACGCCTAGTTCTAAGCCCTGCCTAGGTCCCGACTAATCCCGACTAATCTCGACTAGTCCCCGCCTAGGCGCTAGGCCCGGCTCCGCCGCCTAGCATCCACCTAGCGCTTTTTAGAACCTTGTTTGCACGTGTTAAATTTTTGCAAAACACCTTAGTTATTTTTTATCCTTTCAAGTAGGAGACATTGTGGCTGCGAACCCCATGTTCCTAATACTTAGATCAAAAATACTTCGGATATTATTTCCATTTGGCAATGAAGCATCGTCGCAGCGAACGCCGTGCCCCGAGTTACTTAGGAAGTAATAAATTTCTTTTTGCTTTTAAGATTTGGTGACTAAGTCACTCTTTTAGCAATAAGATAAAATGCCTAACCTTGATTCGATTAGTGGTAATGGAAAGATGGGATTTTATTGAAGGGGTGTGATTCAAGGGGTGCAAAACAAAGTAAATGCTTCTAATAAGGGAATAAGCATTAACAAAATTTGAAATGTACAATTTAAAGAAATATTTTCAAATTTTTTCATAAGAACAACCCTATATATTGCTATATTAACTATGAGGCTTTTAACTTATTTCCTAAAAATATCCCTATATTTTTCTTCTTATTAATTTCTAAGTTTATAAAAAATATGAGAGGAAAATTAAAGGCATTATCCTAGGGCAAATAGCAAGCATAAAGAACAATAATATGGATCATCATAGGGATTATTATTTTTTTATATATATACTAGACATGCAAAAAAAGAAACGAAATGCAACTAAGTTAATAAAGAAAAAATTATACTAGGAAGCATGTAAATCTAAACTAAAAAGCAAGTAAAATAAAGAAAGATAGATATACCCCCCCACACTTGAAATGAACATTGTCCTCAATGTTTCAAGGAACAATGTCAAAATCGGGAGGGTAAAAAGAAAAACTTAAAAAGACTTATGGAAATGATGGTGGTTGCGGAAAGTCGTCCCAATTGTTGACCCCATAATTGTAGATCGTGTTTACTTGCCTTTGAATCGTATTCACACGATCTTGGATGTCATTCCGGAAGTAAAGGAATTCTTGGTTGAAAGTGTCGAACCGAGTGAATATTTGGTTATTTTGAAGCTCAATTCGATCAAACCTGTCATTAAAATCCGGTGGCAATTGGGTCGTCGGGGTGGTGTTGCTCTCTTTCTTCTTCTTCTCCTTCTTGGTTTGCTTGGCTTGATTTGCCTTCCCCTTGATTCATATAATTGGGAAATGTCCATGTTTGAACTTGGTAAGTTCGGGCAACGGGGAGGATGGTGCTAGGCAAAACAATGTAGGGCGTTTTCCCGGACCCTACTAACCAATTGTACTCCCCACGGCCTCTCTAAACTCAATACCCAAATTAATGAGTGTTGGGTTCAGATTAGGAGTAGAAGATGATTCCTTTTGGGACCTCTTTGAAACCCTATCATTAGCTTTTCCTTTTCCCTTTTTTCCTTCCATGATAAGTTTGTAGATAAAATGCTCAAAACCCAGCTAGAGTAAAAAGAAAGTAGATTACCCGGAGAAATTGATGTTGAAAGGCTTGAAATCCTTGTTGCACAGCCACGATATGCCCTAAAGCTTCCTTCTTGTTCTCCAATTCCAAGGAAATCTCTTCAACTTTTGAAATGGGTGAAGGGTTTTTTGGATTTTCGGAATTTGGGGATTTTAGGAGGGTTTTGGAATGATTTTGATGATGGAGAGGTGTTTGGCTGATGGATTTGTGGAGGATTGGGGTTGAATTTATGAGTTTAAATAGTGGATAAGGAGGTATTTAAGGTGGGTGGGGCGGAGGTATAGAGAGAGAAATGAAGAAGATGAAGTGAATGAGGGAGGAGGGAGAGAGAGACGCGCCTTTTGACTGGAACGACGCATATTCCCAGACGATATGCACGGCCGTGTCAAGAAAGTTGCACGACCGCTCCCCCTTGCTGAGTTAACTCATCCTGACTCGATATGAACTACAAGGCCGCTCCATGCCATATAGCACGGCCGTGCTAACCACTGTTCATCATTTTATTTTTTGCTTTTTCTCTTTTTCTCTTTTTTTTTTGTATACCTATAAAACAAAGTTAGCACAAGATAATAATAATAATAAATGAAATAAAATAAACTATTATAAAATAAAATAAAACAAAGACAAATAATCCATCGGTTACTATCCCGATGATGCTTGTTTTAGGTCCTTAGCTCGACCCCTTTTCGGTAGTAGGAGATGTGTGATATTTTGATGGCCTTTTGTCATTGACAATTTTCCAGTGCATTCCTTTCGGAGTAATTAATATTTTCTGTGGTAGACATTTTTTTCATCCCGACTTCTTTGGTAAACAAGTGACCTATAGTCTTTGCACTTTCGAAAATTCGAAGTGACCTTCTTCTTTGTTCTTTTTGATTTTTTCACTGCATTGTTAGTTTCGGGACAAGCAGAAGCATCTATTGCATCAATATTATTATTGCAAATCAAATATTTATCATTTATGGGATCATTTTCTATTTATTCCTTTGATTGCAATTCTCCACCCATCTCATATTCTTCACTTGGGGTGTAGGTCTCAAAATAGGGATCCTCGAGAACTGATCTCTTCATACTAAATTCGAATTTTTCTTTCCCCACATTTAGGGAAAAGGTGCCATTTTTCACATCTATAATTGCCCCCGCATTGGCAAGAAATGACCTTCCTAAAATGACGGGAATTTGGTGATCTTTCGCCATATAAAGGATCACAAAGTCGACAGGGATGATCAAATTCCCTACTCGACATGGCATGTTTTCCATAATGCCAATGGGGTATTGAACAGAACGGTCTGCCAATTGGAGAGTTATGGTAGTGGGTTTGAGTTCCCCTATATCAAGTCTCTCACTTACCGATAATGGCATCAAACTTACGCTAGCTCCTAAGTCAAGCACAGCGTTATCGATATTGATTCTGCCAACACAACAAGGAATTGTAAATGTAGCCGGACCCTTTAATTTTGGAGGATTTTTATTTTGCAAGACAGCACTTACTTCCTCCGCCAACATAACTTTTTCATATTCTTCTAGCCTTTCTTTTTCAAAAATTGATTTCTTTAAAGGTTTATCGGATAAGGGCATATCTTCAAGTTTTTTGAAATGTGGAATGTTGACATTAATGGCATCTAGGTTCTCAAGAAGTTGATCATAATCCTTGTCTTCTTTACTAGGGGGTTCCGTCCCCGAATTAGTCTCAACCATCGGTGGGTTTGGACTAAAATCAATATTTCTAGGGAATTCATTTATCATTTCATGCTCATCCCAAGTTTTTTACCACGTTCACATGCTCGTTTGGCCTTTGAGGTTGACCGGGAAGACTCCCTTGTGGCCTACTCGTTGGGATAGCTTGTTGAGCTTGTTGATTCTCTAGCATCTTATTATGCGCTGCTAAGTTATCAAACCTAGCATTTAAAAGTTTAAAACATTCCCTAAATTCATTATTGATCTTTTCTTGAGAATTTTTATTTTCAACCACAAAATCCATTAAAATATCCAATTTCGATTTAGGGGGGAAGGTACTTGCATTATTATTGAAATTCTTAGGTGCAAATCCCGGAGGTTGTGTAGATGGTTGCGGGTTTAGAACGTTGTTATTCTTATAGGAGAAGTTGGGGTGATTCCTCCATTCGGGATTGTATGTATTAGAATACATCCCCCCTTCTGTCCAAAAGAATTCACAAAGTTCACTTGATCATTAGAACTAATGTCAAGTAACTCGCAATTATCCGTACTATGTGAGTTAGACCCACATAGTTCACATAAAACATTTACATTTGCCACGGGATTGACATTAAGATTTTCAAAAAAAAAATTCAAAAGCATGTCAACCTTAGAAGAGAGAAGAGTAACCGCATCAACATTATATTTACCAGGCGTACCTTGTTGTTGCTCCCTCTCGTTTGACCATTGGTAATGGTTCAATGCAATATTTTTGATAAGGTCATATGCCTCATCGACTCCTTTGTTCATCAATGCTCCTCCTGCAGCGGCATCAATGGTCTCTCTTGTCTTGAATATGAGACCGTTGTAGAAGGTGTGAACAATCAACCACTTTTCGAGCCCGTGGTGGGGGCACATTCTGAGAAGTTCCTTGAACCGCTCCCATGCATCATACAAAGTTTCACTATCTGTTTGACAGAAGTTAGTGATCTTTGTGCAAATTTGGGCTGTTTTGCTTGGTGGGAAAAAAGGCCCAAGAAATGCTTCTTGAATTTGGTCCCATATTGTTAATGAATTTTGGGGGACCGAATTTAACCATTGCTTCGCCTTATCCTTAAGAGAGAAAGGAAAAAGGCGCATCCGAATTGCTTCCGGGGTGACATTCTGAATACGTGTGTTTTGGCTAAAAACAGTCAACAATGATAGGAATTGAAATGAAGCTAAGGAGGGTGCAATGGAATATAATTGGTGCAACAATGTAATCAAGATGGCTCGATCATGTAACGAGGAAAACCCTTGAGATAACTATCTCGCCAGCACAAAACCTCGGGAGGTGATTATGAGCACCTACCTTCCCAAACAATTGTATTAATAATGAATTACAAAGTAGAAAGCTATGGCGGATTACAAAGTATATTTTTGAACTGTGTGAGTGTAGTGCGTGTGTTCTTGTGTGTTGTCTGTGTTGTGTGTTTCCAGCCATAAGCTTAAATAAAAAAGAAAAATAACGGAAAAATAAAATCTTAACAAACTTCCCTACAATCTCGGTAAGTTATCTATATCTTGACTTAGTCTTTCGAGCCGTTGAAAGGAGTCTTATTGGACACGTTTTTCCCACGTACTTTTTATTCCTGTAATTAAAATATAACAGAAATAAATAATTAATTAAATTAAGTAAATAGTTTACCTTGCTTGCGAGTGTCAAGATGTTGACATGCTGACAAAAACTCAAGACGTAGCAATCCTGAATTTTACCCATAACAATTGTCCCCAAAAAAACTGTCTTTTAAATGAATTTAAAAGGTTGGTTTTTTCCACGTCTTTCTAGAAGCTATGCGGTTAATTTAATGAGGAGTTACGTGGCGGTTGAGGAGATAACTCCCACTTAATTAGCATAACCACCCAAGATCTAGGGTTTTTAACTGGAACCTTTTTCACTTTCTTCTTCACCTTTTCCAATCGCTTTCATCTGTTCTCTCCTTCACGGTGGTGATTCTTCCTTGATGGTAAAATCCTTCCCTCCCTTTTTCTTCCTGTTACTTTTTCAAAAAGTGGTAAAATCAAAAAAGGGAAAAGCCACGAAAAATCCTCTGAGTTTAAACGAGGACGAGGGTTTCTCGTGTGAAGGCTTGTTGAAAAAACCAGATGAAGAAATCTGTGTTTTCAACAATGAATTGATCGAATCCATGAAAGATCGGCACTGCTTCCCGAATTCTACCATCTTTAGGCCTTTTGATGTTCTTCTTAGGTCTGATTTCGTTTCTCCAAAATGGTTTTATCTTTATGAGTATCCTTCTTATCCTTTCCCTGCACTGATAAACGAATTTTTTAGAAAGACTAACCTTGCTTTTGTACAAGTGATGCCCATGGTGTGGAGGATCTTTTCTTGTGTTCTGAGGGTGAATCGTGAATTCGGTTTAGACATAGGTTTGAAAGAGTTGGCTTTTGTGTATGAGCTTCAAACTTTTGGGTCTACCAGATACCTTCTTAAGACTAGGACTGGAATGAAACCCTAGTTCTTGAAAGTAACTGTGAGTGATAGGGGTTGGAAATCAAAATATTTCTTTGTCGAGAAGGATTCCTTGGAGGAAGGAGATTTCTTGGTAACGGAATGGAATAGGGAAGGTATCCCTCTTTCAAACTTCACTTTTTCCTTATTTCCCGCACTTACCTGTTGTAATTTCTTTGTCTGTTTTTGCAGCTATCGATTGGGCTAAGATTTTCCCTCCATCTACTGACACAATTGGGAAGGTGAACAGGTTATTGGAGTTCTCAGAGGGGGATAGATCTTTCCAACCTTACGAAGATATAGCAATTTTTGAGGGCAGAGGGATACCACCTTCCACCGAAATGTCTACTGATAAGTTTTCTTTTTGATCTTGGTGCACATTTGTAAGTACCCCAATCTGGATCACCCCCTTTCAAGCACACGGGAAGCACCGCAGACTCATCAACGCAGTCTCGACGACCTCTGGCACTCAAAACCCTCTCAAAACCCCCATCCAAACCAAGGGAGGAGCCTTCCTGGGATAAAAAGGGACAAAAGGACCTTTTGGGAATTTTCAGGAAATTGGAAAAGCAAAAATGGTCCGTACGGACCTCTTTGTTTTCATAATTACTGAATCCCCTTAAAGTCCACAATTTTCCCTCAAATCCCGGAGAAAATGATTACCCTCATGCTTAGTTGGTCCGTACGGACCTCTTTGCATGTCAAGATGGTCCGTACGGACCTTATTGCTCAGGGGACATCATAATTCCAGAATATTCACCATCATCACATATTCCCTCAAATCGAGGAAAACCAAAATTCTGGATAACCAAGAAGGTCCGTACGGACCTTCTTGCACCTAAACTGGCACTATAAATAGAGGGCTCTCCCTCCTCATTTTCAAACTCCTCCCACTTCTCTCTTCCTCCCTAAGCCTTCAGGCTTCCCCTCTAAGTCCTCTCGAGGCACTCCCGGCCCCTTTCGGATCCTTCTGAGGCCTTTCGAGCTCCCTTGTGGTGCTCCGAAGCCTCTCCGAGCGCTCTCGCGACGCTCCCGCGCTGCCCCGAGGCACTCTCGAGGTACTCTGAGGCCCCTCGTGGTACTCCGAGGCCTTGCCTGGTCTTTCCACGGTGTCCCGGCTCTTTCCGAGTCAAACCGGCAATCCCAAACCACGCCGAAACTCTGCCCGAGTGACTCCTGCCACCCCAACGCACGCCGAACCAACATTGGAACGCTACTCCGACCTCAAACACTATTCCTCAGCGGAAGACAGACACGAACCAACATTGGTAAGGCTTCCTTCCATTACTATTTCAATACATTTCAATACGTAGTGTACAATGTAGACATCCGACACAGCATGCATTTTTAAAAGCACACACACACACACACAACATTTTAAAGGATATTAGGGGTATCCGAAAGACTCGTTTTACGAGGCGACTTGGGTGAGCTCTAATATTCTAATATTCTCTTCCCGAGGAGTCATCTGACCTCCGAACTCAAAATCTCATCACACAAAAACAGTTTAAAATTATCTTTAAACTGATGCCCTTTTTCAATGTTTTGGGCTTAATAAAAACGGCGTGGCAACTCTACAAATGCGAAAACAAACGGCGAGACACCTCCAACACGCAATGCTGAAGCGGAATAAAGCCAGATGCCGGGGCGTGATTGCGCTGCCTCTCGGATCCGGGCGACATTCCCGAACAGCGACACGAATGCGAGATGCCTCGGGGCCCCTCCGCGCGCGAGCCGGATCCCGGATAATTTCAGTTGGCGACTCCGCTGGGGACTTTTTGTTTTAAAAACTTTTAAAAAAAACAAAAGATTTTTAAAACGATGATGAGGGTCAAACTTTCATTTTACCCCTTCCTTTAACTGTTGTGTGTGTGTGCACGTGCTTCGTTTTTATTTTACAAAAAAAAAATAAAAATACAAAAAAAATGCATCAATATACATCTCGTGCATACATTTAAAATTCTTCAAAAACTTCTGTTTTACCTCGAAAAAGAATTTTAGAGACCACACACTACGCGCACCGCCGCCTCGGTTACACCGCACACTACTCACACCGCCTGCCTCGGTTACACCGCACGCTACGCGCACCGCCGCCTCTCGGATACACCGCACACTACAACCCTTAACCCGGGGTGGTCTCAGCTGCAGTCCGTTTGGTCTTCCTAGGCCTCTCGGATGCGCACTGATCATTCCAAACATCCCATCCTAGCCAAGCGTCAACCCGCACGTTTGAGTCTTGACTCACACTCGTCCGGACTCGGTTGGTTTTACCCAGCCCGTGTCATACAAACTGGATACATATACCATGCCGGCCATTTTCGAGTCAAGGCTCGGAACTCAAGATCCCTTGCGCAAGCAAAGCGATGAAAGGTCATGCTAAAATCTTGACTCGATCTTGATTTCCGAAGCTACACCTGCACGATGTTCCGTCCCGGATATACATCCATGCCCACATGACACCATGTCATCAAGCCTTTGGTACGCCAGCCATGACGATATGACCCGGCCAAACGCCTAACGTCACAGATCCCTTGACAAGCAAGGTAAAGAGAGGTCATGCCGAACTTTTGACCTGATCTTGACTCAGTGGCCGGCTCGGTTCACTATTCACATGGCTAATGCATCAAAACGAACATGACAAAGGCTCGGTCCTTAGGTTCAATTTTTCTTTTAGGCCGGTGGAAACCGCATGCCCTATAGGACCCTCGCCCGGGGGCCGTCCACCCCGGGATGTCGAAATACAGTGCAAAACGAGGGGCTTATAGCCGCACGTATGGTCTCCATCGACCCAGATCTAGCATAGTTGCGAAAAAGAAGAGCAATCTTTTCCAACCTACCTAGGACTACGAGAAAACATGTTTTAAGTAAATTAAAACAACAAAAAAAAAGAAAATAAAAGAAACGGAAACCGCATGCCACGTGAGCTTTCCCCTTTTATCCCGTGAGGCCATTCTCGTGTCTAAACCTTGCCCATCACCCTCCAGCCTAACCGTAGAGTGGTCGAGAGTACCCGGAACCCGTCTCCTGTCAAACAAAGAAGGTCCTACCTCCTTCCTGACTCCGTCACCAGACTACAGTCGTCACTCCCATGGCCAAGTCAGTGGATAACAACGATGAGAACGGGACCTTACCCCCAAGAAATTTCCCAACATTAGAAGAAGTTTGGCAGGTCCTCATGGCTATTGAGAAACGTCAAGGTGAGCAACAAGCCTGGATCAAAGGTGCCATGCACCACTTCGGAACATTAGCCACCCAACTACCTGGGGCTTCCCAAGTCATGACTGCTCCTACAGCCTCTAATGTCTCTCATTGTCTCCCAGAGATCAACCTGTTACCCTCATACGAGCCATGCAGTTATGACGTAAGGCCACAAGACCTTCCAGAGGAAAGCCTGCCCATTCAGCCTCTACTGGGATCCATGACCACCACTATTCACAACGAATTTTGGTTTGGGAAAACCCCCTCTTTGGCAGAAGAACTCGAAAAACTCTCTGTAAACACTCCTGCCTTCAACAAGCGGGACGAGTCTGCATTCGAGCTAGTAATGCCCAAGACAAAAGCAAAAGACTCCGCAGACGATGCTTGGGACGAGCCACTGCTCTACCTGCTCTTCAAAGAAGAAATCGAGATGCCAGATCTAATCGATTTTGTTTCTGATAACTTTGTGATAGCAATGATTGGGAATGGTGACATAAAGCCCTTCAAGCCCCATCTCCTATCAAGCTCATTGCCACTCAATAACTGGGCCACCTTCTCCGGACCCACTGCCAGCAAAAAGGACATGATCGAACAACTTGGTCTGACCCCTCGAATCCTAGAGTCTAGTGTCAAAACTCATCCTGAGTCCATTATCTTTGAATTTGAGTCTCTCGAGTCATCTGATGGCCTCACGCCAGAAGATTACGAACTCATTGCCAATAATGTATTCCCGTATGCTCTTAATGAATGCTTCGATCTTTCCGAGTATCCTCTCATTGCATCTTTAACAACTGATAAATTAACTAACACACAAACAGTTAATAACGATTCACTTGATAAAGAAGCAGACACATTAAACGAACAATACATTAAGCACATCTTTAAGCATGTTGTCAAACGAGAGAAAAACCGGGCCCAAGCTGCCGAGGAGGTTTTAACCAAAGTGAATTTGGGGACTGCTGAAGAGCCAAAAGAGACGCAAATCGGAAGTTTCTTCACCGGCACAGAGCAAGACGCATTGACTGCACTGCTCAAAGAGTTCGTGGACGTGTTCGCTTGGTCTTACCGAGACATGCCCGGATTAGATCCTAACATTGTAGAACACCGAATTCCCTTGAATCCCGAGGCTAAGCCCATCAAGCAAAAGCTACGCCGAATCAAGCCAGAATGGTCTTTACAAGTCAAAGAGGAGATCGAAAAAATGCTCCGCGTCGGCTTCATCAGGGTGATCGAGTACCCCACATGGCTCTCCAATATCGTCACGGTCACCAAGGCCAATGGAAAAGTACGCTGTTGCGTGGACTTCCGAGATCTCAACAAAGCAAGTCCCAAGGACGATTTTCCACTACCCAACATCGACATGTTGGTAGACACTACAGCCAATTTCGAAGTCAAGTCCTTCGTGGACGGGTTTGCCGGCTACAATCAAATCAAGATGGCCGAAGAAGACCAAGAAAAGACAGCCTTCACAACCTCCTGGGAACCTACCGCTACGCAATGCCGTTCGGACTAAAGAACGCCTGGGCTACCTACCAACGGGCAGCAACATGACTCTCTTCCACGATATGATCCACAAAGAGATCGAAGTGTACGTCGATGACATGATCATCCACTCAAAGGGATCAGATGGACAACACCTCACAGACCTGAGAAAATTCTTCAATCGCCTCCGAAAACACTCAATGAGGCTAAACCCCGCCAAATGCACATTTGGGGTTATCCGAGGCAAGGTCTTAGGATACATGGTCACCGAGAGAGGCATCGAGGTTGATCCTCAAAAGATCAAGGCCATCATCGAAATGAGACCACCGCAAACTCGCATGCAGGTGAAAAGCTTCATGGGCCGCCTGCAATATATCAGCCGCTTCGTCAACCAATTGACCTCTATGTGCGAGCCAATCTTCAAACTGATGAAGAAGAACGCCGACATCGAATGGAACTCAGAATGCCAAGATGCCTTTGAGAAAATAAAAGCATACCTTGTGAGTCCTCCGATTCTCTGTCCTCCCCACGAGGAAAAGCCACTGTTGCTATACCTAACTGTGACCAGACACCGCAGCTGGAGCCATGCTCTGTCAAGAAAAGAAGGAGTCACGAGTCAAAAACGCCATCTACTTCGTCGGGCCCGAAAGTTTCAAGGCGGCGAACTCAATTACTCGGCCCTCGAGAAAACCTGCGCGGCTACTGGTATGGGTTGTCGGGAAACTACGGCACTACATGCGGTCGCACATGGTACACTTGGTTTCCAAAATGGATCCAAATAAATACCTCTTCGACAAACCATCGTTGCCAATGAGGCTTGCCAAATGGTCTTTCTTCCTAGCAGAGTTTGACATCAAATACGTGAACCAAAAGTCAATCAAGGGATGGGTAATGGCTGAACAACTGGCTGACTTCCCAATCGACGAAGCTCAAGGTCCCGAACCACAATTTCCAGACGAGGGAATCATCGCAATCGAAGGCGAAAATCGATGGCAATTGTTCTTCGACGGAGCAGCCAACAACAAAAGGGAAACGGCATCGGTATGCTCTTGGTAGATCCTAGGACGAGCACACCCCAATTGCTATAAAGCTCAATTTCGTGGTAACCAACAATGCCGCCGAATATGAAGTCTGCTATTTCTTGGGACTACAAGCCGCACTCGAGAGGAATGTCCAGAAACTCGAAGTTTATGGGGACTCACTTGATCATCAACCAAGTCTCCAACAAGTGGAAAACTATAGACCCGTGCTTGCAAAAATACCATGCCGTATGGAAGACCTCATCACACAACCCGAAGAGGTCACCTTCCACTACTTGCCAAGAAACCGAAACAGTTTGCAGATGCCTTAGCCACCTTGGCTTCCCTCAGGAAATCCCCAAGGAAAAGCAATCAAACCCTTCAAAGTCGGACGAAAGGAAATTCCCGCCACTGTTGTGAGATCGAACCAGAACCTAAGCCCCTCAATGAGCCATGGTATAACCAGATCTTCCAATACCTCAAGAACGGGGAAACTACCTTCATGAACAAGGAAAACCCACACACAGAAGGGGTCAAAACCAAGAGCATCATGGCCCTAAAATGCCTCGCCTCTCACTTTGTCATCCTCAGGAACATGCTATACAAGAAACGCTACCATGGGCCACTCCTACGCCGCATCGCCCAGAAGAAGCAAACAAGTTCATGAACGAAGTCCACAATGGGGCTTGCGGTCCCCACATGAACGCCGTGAGCCCCGATGCAAATCATTCTCAAGATGGGCTACTACTGGATCTCCATGGAGGCAGATTGCATCCACTTTGTCCGAAGCTGCGACAAGTGTCAACGGTTCTCCAACCTCAATCATCTGCCGCCCCACGATCTCTACTGCATGACTACACCCTGGCCATTTGCCACTTGGGGAATTGACGTCATCGGGAAAATTGCTCCGCCAGGCAGCAACGGTCACGAGTTCATCTTAGTAGCCATCGACTACTTCACCAAATGGGTCGAAGCCAAGTCCTACAAGGTACTCACCTCCAAGAAGGTCGCGCATTTCCTCAAGGAAAACATCATCTGCCGATACGGCATCCCAAATGAGGTCATATTAGACAATGGTTCACACTTCGAAGGGGAATTCGACAGACTGCTGGCTGAATTCAAGATCACATGCCACAAATCTTCTCCCTACCGACCACAAACGAACGGCGCCGTGGAAGCAGCAAACAAAACCCTCGAGCGGATCATCCGAAAAATGACTACCCGAGGACGAGATTGGCCCGAGAAGCTGCACCTTGCACTTTGGGGCTACCGCACATCAGTCAGAACAGCCACAGGAGAAACCCCATTCGCCCTGACATACGGGATGGAAGCAGTCCTTCCCATTGAGCTGGAAATTCCCTCACTCCGAGTGTTGCTGGAAAATGACATCAACGAAGTCGAATGGCTCCGAAGTCGACATGACGAATTGGCTCTGCTAGACGAGCGACGACTAAAGGCCATGGAACACGTCCGAGCCTATCAAAGCAGGATGGCTAGAGCTTTCGACAAGAAAGTCAAATCCCGAGACATCAGGGAAGGCGACCTTGTACTCAAAGAAAAGCCTCCCACTCGAACCAATCCACTGGGAAAATGGGAACCCACATGGATCGGCCCTTTCGTGGTTCAAAAGATCTTCTCCGGAGGTGCCATGAAGCTGACAGCCTAGACGACAATCCCTTCATGAATCCAGTCAACGGAAGCAAACTTCGCAGATACTTCGCCTAAAGAAGAACAACTGTGCATCTCTTGGCACTCCATGTAGTGTCGAACTACGCACTCCGAGCCCTCTAGTCCTGGGAACATAGGCAACCTTAATTGGTCCGGTCTAAAAATACACAAAAAAGTCAAAAGTTTGAATGTCAATCAAGACCTCCATCAAGCTATGCACTTTTCAAGAACACGCCCCAACGTCACCTTGACCAAGTCAAACGACGGCGACAACATCAAAGGACATCCGAGGGTCACTCAGCATCAAACGAATAACTCATGTCTGCTTCCAAGCAAGGGGCTTGTCTTCGCCCTCACGCGCTTCGAAAAAAAAAAAGAGAGCTCGAGCAAGGGCTCACAAAAAAATAATAAAAAATAAAGAGCTTGAGCAAGGGCTCACAAAAAAAGAGAGCTTGAGCAAGGGCTCACAAAAAAAAGAGCTCGAGCAAGGGCTCACAAAAAAAAACACAAAAAAAGCTCAGGCAGAAGCTGCGAAAGTGAGGTCAAGAGCCCGACGCCAACAAGAGGCAAGGAAGCTACGAAAAAGACCGTCAAAGCGACTTGTCAGGGGATCATTCAACCTCTCAGCCAAGCACAAAGCCTAAGAAAAGGGGATTGCCGTCATGGCCCACACTGCTTCAGTCCGCAAATGCAACGGAAAAGTTCAAAGATGGACGACGACAAGGTGCACAAAAGAAACAAAGGCAAACAAGAGATCTTGCATCTCGACAAAGCTTTAAAAGTAAATCACAAATCACTAACGGTTACAACATTTCTTGATGAGTTCAAGCACGGTCTACTCTCAAGTTCACAACATGCTAAAAGACAAATTTAATACATTTAACAAATAATGTGTTTGCAAATGCAACGAATGGATACCTAGGAGGTCATTCCGCGCCGTCCGCGCTTGTCCCCTCGCCATTCTTTCCTTTCTTCCCTCGTCCCCGGCGAGTCTTCTTTCGCTCCACGTGAACCAACTCTCGCGTCTCTCGCTCCGAGATCGTGGGTCCTCCCCGTAGAGTCAAACAATCCAAGAGCTCTCGTGGCTTCATTCGCCCGTGCTTCGGCTCGGATCTCCTCCCTGCGAGTCCGCAAAAGAGGACCTCTCCCCGTCGCCGGTCAACTCTAGTCTCGTAGTCAAACAAAGTGTCTCCCGTCACATCCAAAGGGTCGACTGTGCTTCGGCACTCCTAAGGCAATAGCTGCTACGGCAACCGGGTCCCGTAATCGCTACACGCCCGCTCTCCAAGGCCACTTGGGATCGCCCAACACGCCGCTCATACCAAGCCAGGTACCGAGTCGTCAATATGACACTCCCGACGTCTAATGAGTACCACAGAGGGAAAGCGGAATACTTCCATACCCTCGTAAAATACAAGAAGGCACCCGAAGCCGCCATACAAAGAGGAACTACCTCCGCAGAGCAAGGTCATCCCACCCAACAAAGGCTCCCGCTTCATCCCAAACCGCCGGAAACAAGCGACGGAATATAGAAGGAGGACCACGACAAACCCGGAACTCTAACAACGTAGGACCCTTCCCGCAAGACCCTCCTAGTCTCAATCCTCCAAAGGGAACCCACCAACGGATCTCGATGCGTACCAAGCCGTGCCATCCATCTCTCCCAAAGGGACCGATCCATATCCAACACAAGAGGTCGCCGAGCAAATGACCACGGACTAAACGACGTCTGAGCCTCGGGTATGGCTCGAAGTCTCTCTCGCAGCCACAAGGTGAGCAACGCGGGGCTTCCCCCTCTCATGAAACGATCCCCTGGGCCGCGACGGTCGATACCATGAAGAGTCTCCCCCAGCACCAACGGGACAATATCCTCTCCAGCTCTGCAGTGCCCAACCACATCTAGCAAAGTGCCATCGCAAATGCCAAGGGAGCTGACTAGGAAAAGCGTCGCATCACACACAAGGCAAATGCGTCCCAAGAGACATCACTCTCATCATCAACCATGATTCGCTCCGGCAGCCTCGTAAATGTCAATATGACCCGAATCAAGGATCATGCCCCGCACTTCTTCCAACGAAGTACGAAGAAAGCCTCGCAAGCTTCACGCTCACAAAGAAGACCACCAATCAAAGGAAGCGAGATGGCCTCCACCTCCGGTCCCCCCATTAAAGCCCGAAAATCCTCAAAAGTGGGCACCATTTCATTGTAGGAGAAACAGTACACATGCCTCCTAACATCCCAGAACTTCGCGGCAGCCCGCAACAAATCCCAATCAGGAACCAACTCCTTAAAAGACCAAATCGAGCAAAGACGAAACCTTACCTCGAAAGCCCGTCTCTGATGCCTCATACGGCGCAACATCCACGTTTTCAGCTGCTCAAGGAAGTGTGCTTGCTTCTCCTTCGAAATCCTCGGCAAAATTCTAGGGACGTACGAAGAATCCATGGCAAAAATGGAGGTTCCTAGAGAAAATGGGGAAGAAAGCTCGAAAATGGCTGCAAATGGGGAATGGGGAAAAGTCTAGACACTGGAAAGCATTTATGTCCTCCCAAAAAGCAAAGGTGGTCCGTACGGACCTCTTTGCAATGCAGGTCTGTCCGTACGGACCTCTTTGCAACCAGAACCCATTTCCCCAAAGAAACAAGGCAACAACCACTGGCCCTCGCCAGACCTTGCTCCAAACTGCCCAAACACTGGCCAAAGCCATTTCCGGCAAGCATACACTACCCACAAACGCACTCTCAGCTCACGTGGCATGCACAAAAAAAATAATAATAGCAACCATTTCTAGGACAATTCCCAGGAATCACAAAAATGACATTACATCTTAAAATAAAATGCTGTTTGCCATGCAAATACAAGTGTTTTATTACAGGTACCCATAAATGTCTGTTGCTAAACAAAAAAAAAAAAAGAGAGAAGATATGGAAAGAGGGAAAGCAAATGAATACTAATCAGACTCCTCAGCATCATCATCCTCGCCAAGATCATCAAGAGAGAAGTCGGGCATCCCGGTGAACTCGCCCGTCACGTCCTCGTCGTCAGAGTACCGAGCCCCCGCCGGAGGCTGCCACTCAAAGTAATCCGAAGAATCAAATCCGGCGAAAGGATCAAAGAAAGAAGGCTCTGACGATCCCTCACCCTGCGCATCCTGCTGAGGAAAGAACTGATAAAAGGGCCGCCGCCTGAGCTCCCGAAGACGCCCCGCATCCATGCTATGCCGCCCCCGCGAAGGTCCCTCCTGCTGTGGCTCTGGCTCGGCTCTCGGTGGAGGAACATCTACAGAATGCCTCGAAGGCATCGGCTGGTACGCCGGCATACGTCGCGAAGACCGGCAAGACATCTTCGACGCCATCTTCTTCGCAAAGGACCTCATCGCCACATAACGGCGAGTCAACATATCATAAGCTCTCCCCGGGACCTGCACAAGCAAGCAGCAAAAAAAATGCTCAACAATACAGTTATACTCAACAACAAAAAGAGAAAAATACAGAAAAGATGCCAAGATGGAAAAGAGTAAGCACACTCACCGATCTGTCAGGATCCACTCGGTATGCAGCAGAGCCTCGCTCAGAACGGGCAGTGCACACCCTCCTCCTCGATCCGTCCCCGCGGACATACGTGAAATCCGCCCCGCATCGGAACCTCTCGGGGAACCCGCGGCCAGCCTCCTCTCCTCGCCAACACCTCGCGGCGTCCTCAACTTCCTCCTCACGAAGGCCCCATACTCCTCTCCATACAAAAATAAACTCCTCGGCACCCACACCGCCAAGGTACCTCTCAAAGTCCAACACAGCCATGTCCCGAGCATCAAGCATCCCAAAAGGAGGGTCCCTGATGCCACGGGAAGCACACCCGGGCCATCTTTGCCGCTGAAGACCCGCTCTCCCTGATACATGACATCACAAGTAAAGCCCCGCAAGATCTTCCGCCGCGCTGCCACCACCTGAGCCCCCTCAAACTCATCGCCTCATACCGAGCCCACAGAACAAAATAAACCCCTCCGGCTACCTCTCTCCAGCGCTCCCGCACATCCCCGTAGGCGATGGTGAGCTTCCCCGCCGCTCCTCCTCTTCCTCGCCGAACGAGCCCACCTAACATCGCAGATACGCCGCAATGGCCCTGTGATCTCTATCCCACGGGAAGCACCGAAAAATCTCATAGAACCACACCCGTGACAAAAATGTAAAAGGCTCAGTGCAAAAGAAAACGGAGAAACGACAAGTTGCTAAATCAAAAACAGCAATAAACTCATACCTCCAAAGCAAAGTCAAAACAGGCCAAAGAACTGGCCACACCCCGGCTAAACCGGTCCAAAGAGAGGTAGAGCTCGGCCAAGCCTGCCTCGCCCCAAGCGATATCACAAACCCTCTCCAGATCAATCAAGCTCTCCAACAGAGCAAAAGGAACCGTAGTCGCGTGGTTCGAGAACAAAGTCTCGGAAAGTGCAAACCACAAAAAGGAGCGCGCCAGCTGCTCCGCCGTCACCTGGCCGGTACCCCGAACATAGGCCCCATACTGGCCATGATCCTCAGCTCCACATCGCTATATAGCATCCCCAGACCCCTGCGAGGACGAGGCTCAAAGCCCAGCAGCTCGGTCAACACATCATCGGATATCATATCTCTCCACCGCACTGGCCCTCCTTCAAGGAAAGCCCGAATGGCAAAGAAAGTCGGTAGGCGTCACCGTCACCTCTCCCCACTCGTATGGAAGGTGTGGGTGGTATCCCATCAATACTCGTAAAGGCCAAGGAAGACGCTCTTGTTCTTCCTCGTGTCGAAACCCCGGCCAGTTCTCTACGAACACACCCAAGCCGTAAGCGTAGACCACCCTCCTGGGACTCGACCTACCATCCACGTAAATATCCGGCATCCGCCGCCACAACTCAACAATGCCTCGAGCGATCCCCGAGTCTTCATCCTCTTGGCCTTCCCAGCCATGAGCCCCTCATCCCGCAGTAAACACAAAGAAAGGTACGTCATTCGCAGTACTTAATGCAAAAGAAAATCAAAGCATACATATCCCGTCACGAAACACGGCACACATTGCACATAATTTTCACATGCAATTTTCACATATAACCCGTCACAAAACACGGCACATATTGCACATAATTTTCACATGCAATTCTCACATATATCTCGTCACGAAACACTGCACATATTGAACATACTTTTTACATGCAACTCAAAACAATGACATGCATTATACATAATTTTTTCCATGCAGTCCGTCACAAAACACGGCACACACTGTACAGATTTTCTCAACAGAGGGATCAAGCACTACACGACACATTTTCAAAATAACCCGTCACAAAACACGGCACATATTGCACATATTTTCCCCACAGAGTCCGTCACCCAAAAACACGGCACACACTGCATAACATATTTTCAAAAGAAAAGTCCGTCCCTACACGACACATACTTTCAGACAAACCCCGTCACGAAACACGGCACATATCACATTTTTTCTACAAAATTTGTCCCTACATGACAATTTTTCCCACATTGTACATACATAAATAGCATAAGGTACAAAACACCAAAACATGCATTTTCATAGAGAGGCACTTTATTTTCACAAATAAAAGCTAATCTACACATTTCTGCACAAAATGCACATATTCACAAAATTTACATGCTAATTTTCAACAATTCATCAAGAATTTCATAAAAAGCATGGCAAATAACAAAAAACCCCAAAAATGCGAAAAACTAAAACCTAGTTCTAGCATTCAAAAAATTCGAGCAGGGAATCGAAACGGAAAGGATTTCTTACCTCCCCGACGTTCCTAGAGCGACGATTGTGCACCTCCGGATTCGGATACAATACATCCGGGTTCTTCGAAGATGGGACAAACGAGATCCAATTTCTTTGGAGCTCCAACCTTTGCTCAACCACATCTTGACTGCGTTGTCGACGACCCCTCCGAGATCCTTCCGCCATTGCGAGCAATTCAAGCAAAAAATGGAAGATTTTGGTTAACAATGGAGGTTTTCTCTCCCTCTCTCTCTCGGGTTCACGCACTGAAGAAGAAGGAATGGGGAAGGGCTCGGCATTTAATCCCAGTCAAAACCTGGGAACTGTAAAAAACCAACTTGGTCCGTACGGACCTCTTTGCATCCCAGGTTGGTCCGTACGGACCTTTTTGCAAGGGAGGGCCAAATTACTTTTCTACCCTTATAATCTTTGCCCCTAGCTGTCCTAAGGCCTATTTCAGCAAATTCAGTGCAGTATGGTCCTTAACCCATCAAATTCAACCACCGGCCGTCAGTGTAAGCCCGAACTTCGCCCACTCCAACGGCAACGCAAGCACCGGCAGTCAGTGTAAGCCCGAACTTCGCCCACTCAACGGCAACGCAAGCACCGGCAGTCAATGTAAGCCCGAACCTCGCCCACTCCAACGGCAACGCAAGCACCGGCAGTCAGTGTAAGCCCGAACTTCGCCCACTCAACGGCAACGCAAGCACCGGCAGTCAGTGTAAGCCCGAACTTCGCCCACTCAACGGCAACGCAAGCACCGGCAGTCAGTGTAAGCCCAAACCTCGCCCACTCCAATGGCAACGCAAGCACCGGCTATCAAAGTAAGCCCGAGCTCCTCCCCAACAAGTCAAAGGGAAGTCGTACAAGACTACATATCCCCAGCACCGGCCGTCAATGTAAGCCCAAACTTCGCCCACTCAACGGCAAAACAAGCGCAAGAAGGAGCCAACACCTCCGAGTACAAATCCCAAGGCACGAAATGCCTCCAAAATGCCAAATGGTGAAGCAATCACCAGCCATCATCCTCGCCCACTCAACGGCAATTCAACCACCGGCCGTTAGTGTAAGACCGGTCCCCGCCCACTCAACGGCAAAACAAACGCAAGAAGGAGCCAGCACCTCCCAGCACAAATATCAAGGCACAAGACGCCTCCAAAACATTCAACGGTAACTCAACCACCGGCCCTTAAAACAGGTCCAACGTCACCCTCTCAACAGGAAAAGCCCCTACAAGGCCACGATAAATCCTCAACGGATGAACACCGGCAGCCATCGTAATTCCAACCCTCTCCCCAGCGGACAAAGCACGAGGCATCTACACCTCTCGCAATCAAAGCATAAGGCAGCTATGCCTCCACAACCGCAGCCAGAAGACGATTCAAAGTCCTCACGCATGGCACCAACCGCAGCCAAAAGACGATTCAAAGTCCTCACGCATGGCAAACCGCAATGTAAGACGATTCAAAGTCCTCACGCATGGCACCAACCACACTGTAAGACGATTCAAAGTCCTCACGCATGGCAAACCGCAGCCAGAAGACGATTCAAGGTCCTCACGCATGGCACCAACCACAGCCAGAAGACGATTCAAAGTCCTCACGCATGGCACCAACCGCAATGTAAGACGATTCAAAGTCCTCACACACGGCACCAACCGCAAATGTAAGACGATTCAAAGTCCTTACGCATGGCACCAACCGCAAAGCGTAAGACGATTCAAAGTCCTCACGCATGGCAAACCGCAGCGAAGACGATTCAAAGTCCTCACGCATGGCACCAACCGCAGCCAGAAGACGATTCAAAGTCCTCACGCATGGCAAACCGCAATGTAAGACG
Source organism: Adenophora triphylla var. japonica (assembly GCA_022495995.1). Lineage (NCBI taxonomy): Eukaryota > Viridiplantae > Streptophyta > Magnoliopsida > Asterales > Campanulaceae > Adenophora > Adenophora triphylla. The sequence continues at coordinate 23,702 of JAFEMH010005396.1, forward strand.
ATTCAAAGTCCTCACGCATGGCAAACCGCAGCCGAAGACGATTCAAAGTCCTCACGCATGGCAACCGCAACCAAGATGACTCAAGTCTTCATACTATCTCCACTCGAAGGCTTTAAACCACTCACCCGAGAGACCGTATAAATCACCCAAACTATTACCTCCAAACTCGAAGGCTTTAAACCACTCGGTCCGAAGACCGTATAAACCTCCCACATTACTATCTCCACCTAAGGCTTTAAACCACTCGGTCCGAAGACCGTATAAACCTCCCACATTACTATCTCCAAACTCTAAGGCTTTAAACCACTCGGTCCGGAAGACCGTATAAACCTCCCACATTATTACCTCCAGCCCGGAAGGCTTTAAACCACTCGGTCCGGAAGACCGTATAAACCTCCCAAATCACTATCTCCGCCCTAAGGCCTTAAACCACCCGATTAGGAAAATCGTAAAGTTTCCATCCCAGACACCACCACGTCCTCACAATTGACCTCGCCGGTCACCACATCTCAGACACCACCTGTCCCTTACCACCGACCTCGGCCCACACGATACTTCGTGGCACCATCACGCCCACATACACTCACAATTTCACGACCTCCGAACTGCGACTGTGCTTGATTCCCGCCTGTGGGATACGTAGGAATCCTATCACAGTGGTCCACCCATCGACCTATGCGGTCACCCAGACACCACCACGTCCTCACAACCGACCTCGGCGGTCATACAACACTTCAGTGGCACCACCACGCCCGCATTCACAAAACACTCACGATTCCCTACACCCGAACTACGACTGTGCTTGATTCCCGCCAGGGATACGTAGGAATCCTATCACAGTGGTCCAAATTTACCGACCTAAACGGTCACACAATAGGACACCACCACGTCCTCACACTGACCTCCCTGGTCACTTTATCTCCCAACACGCGATCCAGATTAGGACCCTTATCTTATCGGCGACCCCACTTCTTTCATAAGTGACGCCGTCGAGGGCTTCGTAAGTACCCCAACTGGATCACCCCTTTCAAGCACACGGAAGCACCGCACTCATCAACGCAGTCTCGACGACCTCTGGCACTCAAAACCCTCTCAAAACCCCCAGCCAAACCAAGGGAAGAGCTTTCCTGGGATAAAAAGGGACAAAAGGACCTTTTATGAATTTTCAGGATATTGGAAAAGCAAAAATTGTCTGTACGGACCTCTTTGTTTTCATAATTACTGAATCCCCTTAAAGTCCACAATATTCCCTCAAATCCCGAAGAAAATGATTACCCTCATGCTTAGTTGGTCCGTACGGACCTCTTTGCATGTCAAGATGGTCCGTACGGACCTTATTGCTCAGGGGACATCATAATTCCAGAATATTCACCATCATCACATATTCCCTCAAATCGAGAAAAACCAAAATTCTGGATAACCAAGAAGGTCCGTACGGACCTTCTTGCACCTAAACTGGCACTATAAATAGAGGGCTCTCCCTCCTCATTTTCAAACTCCTCCCACTTCTCTCTTCCTCCCTAAGCCTTCAGGCTTCCCCTCTAAGTCCTCTCGAGGCACTCCCGGCCCCTTTCGGATCCTTCTGAGGCCTTTCGAGCTCCCTTGTGGTGCTCCGAAGCCTCTCCGAGCGCTCCCGCGACGCTCCCGCGCTGCCCCGAGGCACTCTCGAGGTACTCTGAGTCCCCTCGTGGTACTCCGAGGCCTTGCCTGGTCTTTCCACGGTGTCCCGGCTCTTTCCGAGTCAAACCGGCAATCCCAAACCACGCCGAAACTCTGCCCGAGTGACTCCTGCCACCCCAACGCACGCCGAACCAACATTGGAACGCTACTCCGACCTCAAACACTATTCCTCAGCGGAAGACAGACACGAAACAACATTGGTAAGGCTTCCTTCCATTACTATTTCAATACATTTCAATACGTAGTGTACAACGTAGACATCCGACACAGCATGCATTTTTAAAAGCACACACACACACACACAACATTTTAAAGGATATTAGGGGTATCCGAAAGACTCGTTTTACGAGGAGACTTGGGTGAGCTCTAATATTCTAATATTCTCTTCCCGAGGAGTCATCTGACCTCCGAACTCAAAATCTCATCACACAAAAACAGTTTAAAATTATCTTTAAACTGATGCCATTTTTCAATGTTTTGGGCTTAATAAAAACGGCGTGGCGAATCTACAAATGCGAAAACAAACGGCGAGACACCTCCAACACGCAACGCTGAAGCGGAATAAAGCCAGATGTCGGGGCGCGATTGCGCTGCCTCTCGGATCCGGGCGACATTCCCGAATAGCGACACGAATGCGAGATGCCTCGGGGCCCCTCGGCGCGTGAGCCGGATCCCGGGTAATTTCAACATTATCTTGGTGTTTCTGGATTCTGAATTCTTCTGACAATGCACTTCTTCTGACAGTTTTAAAGTCTACCGCTGCCTTTTCTCTTAAGGATCTTCAAGATTTTGTGGGGCAAACTCAGGCAAGCAGTCAGATGTTGGAACCCAAAAGGGAGATGGAGGCACCATCTGTAGGAGCCAGGGTGAAGAAGAGGAAGAGCAGTTCCAAGGAGGTGATAAATGTGGATGAAACAGGCTTAGGAGATGTGGAAGAGGCGCTGGCTAGGGCAGCAGTGGTGAGTTTTTATGAAAAACAGAGTCTCAAAGGAAATAGTATATCCATGGTTTTGACCTACCTTTTGGCTTTTTGCAGGGTGTTGATGCTGCTAAGATAAGAATGAACGCTCTTGAGGAAAGGAATAGGAAGTCAGGCTGGAACTTATTCAAGTCAAGAAACAGAGGGAAGCCGGGGCTAAGAGAAATGAAGAATTACAGAAGGAGGTGGATAACTTGATGACAGGGATGTCTTCCCTTCAAGACACATAGCTGCATGAGATTGAGGATTTAAAGAAGAGCATGATGGCCTCCGCTGCCCAGAGCATGGTTGCAATCAAGATTCAAATGATGGAGGAGTTTCATGCCGGGAAACACACAGAGTGGAATGTTGAGCAACAACGTTCCCTCTTGAAGACCTTGGAAGCTAAGGGAGAGGAGGTAGGAGAAGGATCTTCTGCAGCCAACGGTGATGATATCTTGGATGAAGGAGCAGCAACAACATCAGCGGCAGTAGCCACCCCATGAAGGAAGAAAGTAACATGGTAAAAACTTTTGGTTTTGAAAAAATTTGGTTTAAAAAACTTTAGTTTGAAATGGGCTGCGTCCCGAAGACAATATTTTGGTTTGTAATTGGCCCATAAGGGCCAAGACAATATGTTTTTCAAGTGTTGGGTTGGTCCAGCACTGTTTATTCTTTCTGTAGGAAAAACTTTTTCTTGGGTTTTGGATAAAAAACTTTCCCCAAGTATCTTTATGAAAAACGTTTTTAGGAGGTTGATATGTTAACCTCTTCATAGATGGTAACAACTTGTGAGTGGATGTAGAAATCCTTTGCAATTACGTAGATTGACATGTAAATGTCAATAACCGTTTGTACTTAGATGACACGTAAGTGTCATAACCAATTGTAAAGATCTTAGGGTCTAACACATTGATTGAGTGGTGATGGGTAATTCGTATATATTAAACATACGGACCCACCACACACCTCAATCAAGGTTGACATCGTGCGCTCCAGGCGAGGTGTTTAAACCTTAATGCGGTGAAAGAAAGAAATTTCTTTAAACCTTTGAAGGGATTAAGTACCTTAAACGGAAGTGAGATGGCCAGTCCCAAAACGGTTGTTTTCACGAGGATTTGGACTGAATTTGGAGATTTCCAGTTTAAGGTGCCAACTTCTTGCAAAATAACAAGTTAATGAAAGATTTCGACATCTTTTCTGATGTCACATTTTATTAAAAGAAAATAAAAGAATAAAAAACACTTTTTAAACGAAGATTGAGAGATAGTTCGTACCATATATAAGCGTCAAATTCTTGGAAAGATGATTACATCTTAGTTAACCAATGAGTTTTATTCTAATGCTTCTTGTTTCCTTGTAAAACAGAAACATGTTAGGGGTGGGCGTTAGCTTAGCTAATGCCCCTCCGATGCTTAAGTCAATAATTATTCCAAAATTTAAATAAAAATGGAAACAAGTACATTTATTGAACTTAGGATGGTAGAGATCGTACCTTGGTTTTATTTGCATTGTAAAATAATCATGTAAACTTACATAAAGTAGGTTTTGAGATGGATGGCATTCCAGCTTCTGGGAATCCTTGCTCCCTCTAGATTCGATATCCAATAGGAACCTTTGCCTGCTTCAGCATCCACTAGGTATGGCCCTTCCCATTTGGGAGCCATCTTTCCAGTATTGGGTTCTCTTGTATTCTGAAATATCTTCCGTAGGACTAAATCACCAACTTGGAATTTTCGCAATCTAACATTCTTGTTATAGGATCTTGCAATCTTCTGTTGATATGCTGCTATCCTGATCTTTGCAAGGTCCCTTAGTTCGTTAATGGTGTCTAGATCATGACTCAGGTTGGCATCATTTTGCTCTGGTGTAAACATCTTGAGCCTGGCACTGGGGATGACAATTTCTGCTGGGATGACCGCTTCTGCTCCGAACACTAAGGAATAGGGGGTTTGGCCTGTCAAATTTTTTGGTGTGGTTCTATCTGCCCAAAGGACAAAGGGAAGCTCTTCTGCCCATCTTCCTTTCTTTTGATCTAGCCTCTTCTTTAGGTTATTGATGATTATTTTGTTGCTTGATTCTGCCTGGCCATTAGCTTGAGGATGCACAGGTGAAGATGTCACCATCTTAACTCCCCACCTAGCAAGAAAATCTTGGGTCTTCTTGCTGATGAATTGAGAGCCATTGTCACATATTATTTCAGATGGAATGCCAAACCTACTAAATATATTTCTCTTAATGAAGGATATGACTTCCTTATCACGAACTTGCACATAGGATTCAGCCTCAACCCATTTAGAGAAATAATCAGTCATAGCAAGCAAGAAAACTTTTCCCCTAGGAGCTTTAGGCAATTTTCCCATTATATCCATTCCCCATCTCATGAACGGCCAAGTAGAGAGGATTGGATGAAGCAATTCTGCAAGCAATTCTGCGGGCTGATGCAAGATGTAGCTATGCCTCTGGCAGGAATCACATTTCTTGGCAAAGATGGTAGCATCTTGTCGCATTGTTAGCCAGTAATAACCCATTCTCAGAGATTTTGTATATAATCTTTTGCCCCTAGAATGGTTACCACATGATCCTTCATGTAACTCTCTTAGGACTTCTTTAGCTTGGTCGGCTTCGAGACATCTCAAATATGGACCTGCAAATGATTTCTTAAATAGCACATTATCTATTAATATAAATCTTGAAATCCTTACCCTGAATGCTCTAGCATTCTTTTCTTCATCAGGGATAGTGCCATCTTGAAAATATTTAATTATTGGCGTCGTCCAAGATATCTCCATCTGACTATCAGGGATATCGTCATCTATACAGAATAGTCCTAACCTTTCCACAGCAGGGATGTCAACATGTATGATTGGGATATTAGTTTGAGATAAGCTTTTGAAAGCTGATCCAAGATTAGCCAAAGCATCTGCTTGAGAGTTATCTTCTCGGGGTATTTGTTCGAAAGAGAATATTTGAAATTTGCTTGCCAAAATTTTTACAATGCCCAAATAAGTTGTCTTCTTGGCATTTTTTGCTGCATAGGAACTGTTAAAATGATTTACAAGTAATAATGAATCACTATATACCTGTATTGCTTTGATGTTCATGTCTAGAGCCACGGATAGGCCCACGATTAAGGCTTCGTACTCTGCCTCATTATTGGTAGCTTTAAAATCACAACTAATGGCCTGGGGTATGATGTCCCCTTGTGGTGACTTTAGGACAACACCTAGCCCTGTGCCCCTCATATTAGAAGCACCATCTGTGAATAGAGTCCACATCGTCAGGGTGTCCCCATCTTGGAGTTGTTGTACTTCAAGTTCTACTTCTGGTTGCATACTTGGACTAAAGTCTGTCACAAAATCTACAAGTGCTTATGATTTTATTGCTGTTCTAGGCTCATATTTGATGTCATAAGTGCTTAACTGAATGGACCACTTGGCCATCCTTCCTGACATTTATGGTTTTCTCATTACACTTTTTATTGGATAGTTAGTATGGATGACAATAACATGAGTTTCAAAATAATGCCTTAACTTAATTGAAGCAGAAATTAAAGCTAATATTAATTTTTCAAGGTGTGAATACCTGGTTTCCGCATCGAGCAATGTTTTACTTACATAGTATATTGGCTGCTGGATGCCATCTTGATCACGCCAGGACGACACTAACTGCGGTTTCAGAGACAGCTAAGTAGACACACAATGGCTCACCTTCTTGAGTCTTTGAAAGAAGGGGAGGTGTTGACAGGTACAACTTCAAATCTTGAAAGTCTTGTTCATGCTTATCAGTCCACTCGAACCTAGAATTCTTCTTTAAGATGTCATAGAATGGCTTGCATCTGTCTGAGGATTTTGAGATGAATCAATTCAATGCTGCCACCTTCCCTGTCAATCTTTGAACATCTTTTATGGATTTGGGTGACGTTAAGTTGATGATTGCTCTGATCTGCTCCGGGCTTGCTTCTATCCCTCTTTGTGTCACCATGTAGCCCAAGAATTTCTCGAACTTCATGCCAAAATTGCACTTTGCTGGGTTCAGCTTCATGTTGAACTTGTCTAGGATGTCGAATGCTTGAGCAAGATCTCGAACATGATCTTCAGCTTTCTTTGACTTTATCACCATATCGTCGATGTATACTTCCATAGTGTCCCTAATCTGCTCCTTGAACATCATGTTGACTAGCCTCTGGTATGTAGCACCTGCATTTCTTAGTCCAAAAGGCATTGCAATGTAACAATAAATACCTGTTGGGGTGATGAAGGCGGTATCTTCTTGATCGGATGGCTCCATTTGGATTTGCTGGAATCCTGAAGATGCATCCAGAAAAGTCAACACTTCATGCCCAGAAGTGGCATCCACCAAAGTATCAATGTGTGGCAAGGGAAAAGGATCTTTGGGACAAGCTTTGTTTAAGTCTGTGAAGTCAACGCAAACTCTCCATTTTCCGTTCTTCTTTTCTACTACCACCACATTTGCTAGCCATCTTGGATATTTGACCTCTCTGATCATCTTAGCTTTGAGTAGTCTATCCACTTCTTCTTGAATGATAATATTCCTTTCATGTGCGAACTTTCTTCTCTTTTGGTGGATCGGTCTGAAAGATGGATCGATGTTGAGTTTGTGGGTGATTACATCCTTACTGATGCCTGTCATATCTTCATGTTTCCATGTGAAGCTTCTAATCCTGCTCTGCAAGAGGTTAATAAGGTCTTCTTCTATTTCTACTGGAACATCTTGGCCAACCAGCACTTTGAGATCTGGGTTTGAGGGGTCTAAGAGTATCTCTTTCAAATCATGTTCCTTCGCCTCCAGAACCTCCCGGGCCTTTTTCTGTAATTGCTATGCCATCTTAGGGGTTGTTGACACCTTCATGGAAGTCATGTAACATTCTTTAGCTGACTGTTGATCGCTGTAAACCTTGACAACTCCCCAAGGTGTCGGCATCTTGACACATTGGTGATAGGTGGATGGTACAGCCTTCATCCAATGGATCCATGGTCTTCCTAAGATCACATTGTAGCAAGTTGTATTATCTATCACGCAGAATTTCTCCATGGAATTGATACCTTCGACGTAGACTGGAAGTGTAATCTCACCAACTGTACTTTTGGTTTCTCCATTGAAACCCACGAGCACCGAGGTCCTTTTTACAATGCTGTCTTCAGGGATCTTCATTCCTTCAAAGCATCCAGCATGATGAGGTTCACAGAGCTGCCCCCATCTATTAGGATACGGCTGACCTTGAAGTTGGCTATCTGAAGTGCAATGACCAAGGCGTCATGATGTGGATCCATAACATTGTCCCGGTCACTTTCTTCGAAGGAGATGACATCTTGAGATGTGAGCTGCGACATCTTGGAGGATCTCTCAGGTTTCTCATCTTTAGCTTGCTTGGCAAACCTCTTAGCTGTGGTATAAAAAGTACCACAAATATCAGAACCACCACTAATAACATTAATTACCTTTGTTACCGGTGGAGGAGATGGTGGTCTGGTTGCAACGGGTTCTTTGTTTTCCATCTTGGTCTTGCGGTTTCCAAGGAGCTCTTTATGATGTCCCTTAGACAACAGGTAACTAATCTCTCTCCTCAAGGCGATGCAATCTTCGGTAAGATGTCCAAAATCTTCATGATAGGCGCACCATTTGGATTTGTCCTTCCAGCCGGATGACTTGTCAGTCTTTCTAGGCCACCTTGCTTTATCTCCAAGATTGCTCATTGCACACAGAATACCTGAAACATCCACAGAAAAACAATAATCAGAAATCTTAGGAGATTCAATATAATCATCATCCCCATCATCTTCCACATAATTGACTTTGTTATGGTCATTTCTCTGGTAGGGTCTGGATCTGTTTTGTCTTTGGTGAGATGATTCTATCTTCCTATCAGGATGGTTATATGTTGAAGCTTTGTCAGGATTCTTGGATTGCTGCATCTTGTCCTCTTCCAGCCTGATAAATCTTAGGGCCCGATTTCGGATATCTTCCATCTTCTTGCACGGGTTCATCACCAGATCCTCATAGTAAGGGGAATCCTTCTTCAAGCCCATTTTGAAGGCTTCTGCAGCTGTTGCCATGTCTAGGTTGGGGATCTCCAAGACTTCTTTATTAAACCTGTTAACAAAGTCTTTTAATGCTTCATTGGGTTGCTGAGTGATACGATAAAGATCGCTGGTGAGCTTTTCAAATTGCCGGCTGCAAGAAAATTGATTGTTGAAGAGGTTGACAAGCTGAGCGAATGAGCCAATAGAACCAGGAGGTTGACGGATCAGCCACTTCAATGCCGGGCCTACCAACGTCGAACCGAATCCTCGACATAAACAAGCTTCACGAAACTGGAGCGGGATGCGAATGATCTCCATTTTCTCTTGGTAGTGAGCGACATGATCCTCAAGATCAGAACTTCCATCATATAACTTCATGGCAGGAACGCTGAATCCTTTCGAGATGTCAACATGTGCAATTGCTGGAGTAAAGCGAGATTGATTGTAACATGTTGGGGAGACTTGTTGGATAGTCGGGGTGACACCAGGCACATTCATGATCATATCTCTAAATTCCTGAAGCTGATTTGCAATGTAGGTTCCTGCAAAAGGGTTAGCGGTACGAGCAGTATTATCTAAAGCAGAACTAGTATTGAAATTAATGAAAGGATTAACATTATCTGTAGAGGATGTCAGAATGGTGCTATTAGTGAAGATAGGCCCTTCTGGAAAAGTTATCTTGTAGGCACTGCTGGCTAAGGGTGTCGACATCGCCACAGAGGTCGTAATGGGAGGAGAAGATGTCGACATCCTGGCAGATGAAGCCATTGGAAGGAATTCGTTGAAAGTTTGAGAGCTGTCCCCAATATTGAAATCGAGAACTCTAGGATGGTAAGGAGAGACATCATCCATTCTTTTAGAGAGTAATTCCTGATCTTTCTGCACCTTGATCAAGCTTTCGGCTATCAAGGAGGTGCTATTCTGTTGACGATCAAGCTCATTCTTCATCTGCATCAGCATGCTCTTTATCTCAAGATCAGGAGATGGCGACATCTGCTTTTTGTCGGAATTCACAGGAGGAGGAGGAGGCAATATTTCTTGGCCTCCGGTTGTTGATCGGTTATTGGTTTGAGAATTCACACTGCTTGGAAGGGTTTTGGTGACGGCGGAAGTCAAAGGTTGGGTAGACATGGTAGAAACGTAAGAAATTTTAACCAATTAAAAAACGAATGGCCCCTCGGTTGGCGCCAAACTGTTTTGGCTAAAAACAGTCAACAATGATAGGAATTGAAATGAAGCTAAGGAGGGTGCAATGGAATATAATTGGTGCAACAATGTAATCAAGATGGCTCGATCATGTAATGAGGAAAACCATTGAGATAACTATCTCACCGGCACAAAACCTCGAGAGGTGATTATGAGCACCTACCTTCCCAAATAATTGTATTAATAATGAATTACAAAGTAGAAAGCTATGGCGGATTACAAAGTTTATTTTTGAACTGTGTGAGTGTAGTGCGTGTGTTCTTGTGTGTTGTCTGTGTTGTGTGTCTCCATCCATGAGCTTAAATAAAAAAGAAAAATAACGGAAAAATAAAATCCTAACAAACTTCCCTACAATCTCGGTAAGTTATCTATATCTTGACTTAGTCTTCCGAGCCGTTGAAAGGAGTCTTATTGGACACGTTTTTCCCACATACTTTTTATCCCTGTAATTAAAATATAACAGAAATAAATAATTAATTAAATTAAGTAAATAATTTACCTTGCTTGCGAGTGTGAAGATGTTGACATGCTGACAAAAACTCAAGACGTAGCAATCCTGAATTTTACCCATAACAACGTGTGGTATCACAGTATTCCAAGAATGTTTGAATGTGGATATGAGGATCTTCGAAAGAAGTGCCGCTATATTGGTTATTCATAACCATATGCAAAAGTTTCGGCTTTATCTCAAAGTGTGCCGCTTCGGCATATGGCACAACTATAAGGGGATTTAGTTCCCGCGGTACTTGGATTCACAAAGTCCCGTAGGGTCCTAGCCGGTGTTTCTGGCTCTCCTTCTACCATATGCTTGCTTAGTGTCTCTTCAAATTTTCTTAATCTTTCGTGAAAGCTTCGTTCGGGTTCCGGATCAAAATTGTCAAAGAACGTCCGAGCCTGTTTCATAGACTATAAGAAAAACACTCAAAAAGAGATTAAACGTAACAAATTATCGGAAGTAAAAACAAAAAATCTAAAAAAATAAAATAAAAAAATTGTGTAGTAAAGACAAAAACAAAAAGTAAACTGTTGTCCCCGGCAACGGTGCCAAAAACTTGTTCGGTCGAAACCTAATGGTTTATTGAAAATTCGCAAGCGCATGGGCTATTGAAATATAGCGGATGCAAGTACGGGTCGATCCCACAGAGACAGGGTTTACCTTGAGATTATTTTTATCTTTATTAAAACTATAAAAGAGATTGGGGGAGATAAAGATTTATTTTGGAAAGAGAATAAAACATACACAGAAAATACTTTGAATATTATAAACGAAGCATTCTCGGGATTGGAAATTGTATACATAATTTGTTCATCAAATAGTCATTGTCGTAGGAAATATTGGTTTTCATAAAAATCAAGGATGGTACGTTAGGCTTACACTACTTCTCACGGTCAAGACAGTAGTGTTGTATTCTTCACTAATTATGTCCTAACTATTTGAGATTTTCGTTTATGGTACTCCCGCCCTATCACAAACGGGCATTTCGGCTTATCTCTAGCTGACCATAATTAGTAAGAATCCATTAAGAACGAGAGTCAACATACTTTCCATTAAAGAAACATCCCTAGGCCGTTGAACTACTTTCGGAACCCAGTTTCTTTATATGGTTCCGTCAATCGAGATTCTCCGCTAGGTCCTTCTCTCGATCAACTGAATCATACAAGTTGGACGTCTCCAAAATGTAAGTCATTTAGGGATTGATATAAAGAAATTTTTAGATGAAGATAGAAGACAAGACTTTGATAATTTAAGATGATGAACGATTTATGCTTTGAGTTTCCAACCCCAAGAACAAGGGAGATCACTCGTTAGCCATGTAAAAGTAAATAAGCAATAATATAAAGGATAGAGTAAGAGAAACTTATGATGAAATGAGAGACGAATGGCTGGAATAATGCTTCAACTTTTATTGCTTCTTTTCCAAATGAACTTCAAGAACAAATATAGACTTGAATCTTCAAAGATCTTTGGAAATCAATGTATAAAGTACTTGTATCTAATTTCTAACAATTTCTGATGAAAGTTCGATGATAATTTTGTCTCTAAGACTGATTACAAGGGGTCTTTTTATAATGGGGAGGAAGCTCTTCAAGAAGGTGCCTTCTAAAGGTGCCTTTTAATTCTGCAGTCACGACTTGCACGACCGTGTCTCCTTGGCGCCAATTTTTAATTTGAATTTGGGGCACTTGCACGGCCGCTCCACTTCTTGCTGAACGGCCGCTCTGAAGGTTAACACGGCCAGGCAACTTCAAAGACACGGCCACTCTTCATTTTTAGGCCAAAAATGGCCTGTCATGGCCATGTGCACGGCCGCTCCGATGATGGCTGCACGGCCGCTCCATCTGGATTTTGGCTTGTGTGTTTAATTTGTTTGTTGCTCCTTCATGCCTTTGGACCAAGATGTCCAAGCATCCTTTTTGATCATAATAGACTCCAAAAACCTGTCTAAAGTGCATAGAGTATACCAAAAAGTGTAAAATCTAATATATACAAAAAAGGAACTAAAATAGACTAAAATGAGATCTAAATGATAATTAAACTAAATAAATATATATAAAAACTTAGGATAAATGACTATATAATAGTCACTTATCACTGTCTCATTGAAGAAGAGTTGCCAGCGGTTTGCGCTGTTGAGTGAGAAGATCCGTCATCTGGAAACTGCGGATCAGGACCCTTAATTTCACTACTTGGGAAGTCTGCCAATTGATCTACCACCACCTGACCCTTTATTGATTTTCTGGTCATGTACTTGATGTCGAATTCAGCCAGGAAGAATGACCACTTGGCTAATCTCATTGATAGAGATGGCTTGTCGAAGAGATATCTGACGGGGTCCATCTTGGAGACCAGGAGCACTGAATGTGACTGCATGTAGTGTTTCAGTTTCCCGACTACCCATACCAAGGCGGTACAAGTTTTCTCTAATGCTGAGTAGCTGAGTTCACTTCCCTGAAGCTTTCGGCTCACGAAGTAGATTGCATGCTCAACTCTGGAATCTTTCTGTTCTTGCGCCAGCATAGCCCCAATTGACGTGTCTGTCACTGTCAGGTACAGGAGGAGTGGCTTATCTTCATGTGGCAGGCACATGATTGGGGGATTCACCAAGTATGTCTTGATTTTCTCGAAGGCTGTTTGGCATTCGGAGTCCCATTTGATGTCAGCATTTTTCTTCATTAGCTTGAACATTGGCTCGCAGAGAGATGTCAGCTGGTTGATGAAGCGGCTGATGTATTGAAGTCTTCCCATGAAACTTTTCACTTCTGTCAGTGTCTGCGGTGGCTTCATGTCGATGATGGCCTTGATTTTCTTGGGATCTGCTTCGATGCCTCTTTCTGTAACCATGTACCCCAGTACTTTGCCTCGCTTGACGCCGAAGGTGCACTTTGCAGGGTTCAATCTCATGGAGTGTTTTCTGAGTCTGTTGAAGAACTTTCTCAAATCTGTCATGTGCTGCATGTCTGATCCTTTGGAGTGGATGATCATGTCATCGACGTACACTTCGATTTCTTTGTGGATCATGTCATGGAAGAGGGCAGTTGCAGCCCGTTGATATGTAGCCCCAGCGTTCTTTAAACCAAACGGCATGACCGTGTAACAGTATGTCCCCCACGGAGTGGTGAAAGCAGTCTTGGCCTGATCTTCTTCGGACATCTTGATCTGATTGTATCCGGCAAATCCGTCCACAAAGGACTTTACTTCGAAATTTGTCGTGGTGTCGACCAACATGTCAATGTTGGGCAGTGGGAAATCGTCTTTAGGGCTAGCCTTGTTGAGATCTCGGAAATCTACATAACATCTGACCTTTCCATTGGCCTTGGTGATCGTTACAATGTTGGAGAGCCAAGTTGGGTATTCAATTACTCTGATGAAGACGATGCAGAGCATCTTCTCAATTTCTTCTTTCACTTGCAGAGACCATTCTGGCTTGATCTTACACAGTTTCTGCTTGACAGGCTTTGAATCTGGATATAGAGGGATTCTGTGCTCCACGATTGAGGGATCGAGTCCTGGCATGTCTTGGTTTGACCAGGCGAACATGTCAACATATTCTTTAAGGAGATCAGTCAGGGCTTCTTTTTCTGCATCGACGAAGAAACTGCCCACTTGTGTCTCTTTAGGCTCTTGCACTGACCCCCAGGTTCACTTTAGTCATAACCTCTTCGACAGCTTGGGCCCGATTGTCCTCTTGGTCTACCATGCGCTTGAAACTTCTTTAATGTATTGTTCGTTTAGTGTGTCAGCTTCTTCATCAAGTGAGTCATTATTAACTTCTTTTAAGTTGTTCGTTAACTTATCAGTCATTAAAGTGGCAATGAGGGGATAATCCGAAAGGTTGAATTTTTCATTTAAGACGAACGAGAATACATTGTTGGCTACATTATCATAGTCTTCCGGCATGAGGCCGTCGGACGACTCAGAGGACTGGACTTTGACAATGACAGACTCGGAGGGTTTGAAACTAGGTTTAGGGAGATATGGGTGCACGCCCAGTTTGTCTTCCATTTCTGTCTAGCTTGCCCTTGGTCCGGTGAAAGTCACCCAGTTTTTTAGTGGCATTGTTGGATGCTTGGTGAGGGTTCGGGGGTCGAGAGGCTGGCTTCTACTGTCCCGATTATGGCGATCATGTTGTTCTTGGAGCCCAGGTCAATTAGGTTTGGCACCTCCATGACTTCTTGGAAAAGATTCTGTAGAGCGGGTCCATTGAGAGCATCTTCCATGAATTCTGGTTCTTTCTGCTTTGGAGTCACTATTTAGAATGTGGCCTTGTAGGCTGACCCGAACAGCCTGTCTCCCATGAAGAGTGTCTCGAGCTGCTCCTCTAAGTTCGGGATCCCTTTGAATGAGTACTCATGCTGAACTGTGGTGGCAACTGGTCCAGGTAGAGCAGTGATGTCGAGGAATGCTCCCCTTATCATATTAGCTTTGAGTCCTCTAAAACGCTTGAGGTACTGTGCCAGCTTTCCCATCCTCTCTATAGTCTCTGTACTGACTTTTCTTGTTCCTTTCTCATCTTCATCAGTTCCGCTGTCGGTACCCTCAGTTCTGCTGTCGATTCCGCTGTCGGTTCCCTCAGTTCTGCTATCGATTCCCTCAGTTTTGTTGTTGGTTCCCTCAGTTCTGCTGTTGGTCCCCTCAGTTCTGTTGTTGGTTCCTTTGACGAAGTAGCGAGCGAGGTCGAAGCTGTAAGGTCGGAGGTTGGGTGTGCCGTAGGAGGTTCCCCTTTTGTGGGCTACTACTTTGGTGCTGGCGAGCCCTTTGTCTTCCCTGATGTTAGCTGGTGTTGGCACATAACCGAGCCCCTAGACTGTAGTGTGGTCCTTGACTTCGATGACTTGGTGTTGCCCTTGTAACCTTTTGTCGAGCCCTAGTCCCGAGATGAAGTTCATGAGTTTCATCATCTTCATGGCAGGAGGGATTTTGTCCCAGAATAGTGGAAGGTCCACGCTGCAAATTTGGATCTTGGAAGTCTCCATTGTGAATCCAGTTAATGCCATATCGTCGTCATGCTTGATTTCTAACACTGGAATGTCCTTGGTGTCCCTTCGGTGGTGACGCTGTCGTCATAGACTGTTGTCATCTCGTTGCCTTGCATAAACTTGATACATTGGTGAAGGGTGGATGCCACGCCATTCATTTGATACAGCCAGGGTTATCCCAGGATGGCTGTGAAAGTGATAGGAATGTCCAACACTTGAAATTCGATAGGGATCATCCGTTTTCCGAACAAGATGTTTAAAGTAGCAACCCCGAGAACTGTACGGAAAGTAGAGTCATAAGCCTTGACAGTGTGGACTGAAGGCTTCAAATCTGTGAGTTTGATGTCAAGCAGGTCCATCATCTTGGCGGGCAAGACATTCATTCCAGAACCTCCGTCTACCAGTACGCGGGGAAGGCGACGCTCATCCAACTGAATAGTGTTGTAGAGTGGCTCATTGTGATTAGCCCCAAATTTTGGTAGGTCCAAATCTATGAAGGTGATGATGTTTCCATAGTGGATGTTGTCGATCATCTGGATTACTTCTTACGGAGTTGTGTCCACGGGGACCATGGTACGGGCCAAACTTTCCTCTAGCTTGAGCTTGTGAGGGTATAAAGATGTGAGCAGGGACCACAGGGAAATGTTCGCCTAGGTCTGCTTGAGCTGAGTGAGGATCGGGTCCTCCTTTCCGGAACTAATTTCTTCGGGTAGACCGGGTTGCGGTTCTGGCTCTGTTGGTTTTTTGGTGGCCTTAGGCGGTAGCACATGGATTTGACCAGATTAGGTCAGAACGTTGATATCAAGCTTGGTCCCCTTTGAACTGGTTGCTTTGAGTTGAGCCATAGTCAGTGGAGGATTTTTCGAAGCACAGGGCCATATGTCCTCTCTCAATTCGTTGACTGTTGATGTCTTCCCGGGGGCTTCAACAGCTTTCCGGATTCTGTCCCAAGATACTGGTTTAGGTGCCTCTACAGGGAGGGAGCCTATGGTTCGCCGCAGTTGTTCGAACGTCAGTGCGCAGCAGTGGTTGCTAGGACTGAACTATGTCTTGTTGACCCTCCGGGGGAGGCTAGAGAGTTCTTGGTTCATACAAACTGTTTCTCTGATCTCTTCACGGTATACTGCATTTTTCTTCTTCTTGCTGAGCAGGCTTAGGGCATTCTTGAGTTGAGATAAGCAGTAGTTATGGTTTGCTAACTTTCCTCCGCTTTTAGCCCAAATATGCTCTCTTGCAGCCGAGCCTTCGTCGAGAGCTAACGCTTGCGTTTCTTCCCATGTGAGAATAGCCAACGCTTCTTTGAATCGTCTGCGGCAGTCTAGATAAACTTCCATCGGGGAGAGTTTTCTCTGTTGCTTTAACTAAGTGGCGGGTATGTCGGAAGGTGAGTACACGGCTTCCCTGACGTCTGCCCATGTGACTGGCCTTTGTCCCAGTTGATCGTTTCTGTAAACAAATGATGTAGTCTGTGGAATCTCCCTGAGCAGTTGTTAGAGTTGTATTTCCATCTTTCTCTTCTTTTTGAATAGACCTTCCTCCTTTAGTTGGCCTTTTAACTTGAGAGCAGAAATGATCCGTTCCCATCCTCCCAAGACCCTTGGGATTTCGGTTTTGTTGACTTCATGATCGGCTTGGAAGAGAATAACTTCATCGTCTTCGTCGTCGCTTTCACAAAGGGCTTACTTCTCTCGGTGAGATAAGTGCTTGTATTCCTCATGCTGCTGGGCTAGGTATTCTTTGTGTTGTGCCATTCCATCTCCTAGGTCCTTTGGACCATTGACCGCCCTCCCTTGCCAGAGGGGGTTTGTTGAGAAGCGATGGTAGTCCAGGAAGTTTCCGTGGGCA
Organism: Adenophora triphylla var. japonica; assembly: GCA_022495995.1. Classification (NCBI taxonomy): domain Eukaryota; kingdom Viridiplantae; phylum Streptophyta; class Magnoliopsida; order Asterales; family Campanulaceae; genus Adenophora; species Adenophora triphylla. The sequence continues at coordinate 40,913 of JAFEMH010005396.1, forward strand.
AAACCTTTGAGGTTTAATTGGTCTAGAGTGGCCTCTAGGTTCTGTCTGAAACTGCTTGTGAAGCTTTAAGGGCTTGGTCCCTGTGAGTCTTCTAAGCTTTGTTTTCATCCCAGAGGTGATTTTCTTGTGCAGCTAGATCCAGGAGGGCTTTTCTTGCGAGAGTTAAGCAGTCTTCGTAGGTGCGCGCTATCTGACTGGTGTCTAGAACTGTCATTACATCCAAATCTACGAATGGCAAAACACTTGGATTACATTGACGAAGGAAGTCGTGCTCGGACATTTCATGCGGCCTTCTTTGATCTCGGACACCAAGAAGTCTGCCTATATCTGTTTGATCAAACTGACGGGCGTGTTGAATTCTGCGATGCTGATGGTCTCGTGATCTCGTTCGAGAGCCAAATCTATCAGTGCCAGTAGCTTGTTGGCGGGATGTCTGGATTCGTGACCGTGATGGCTGGGAATAGGGTTGAACTTGAGCATGTTGATGCTGAGGTGATCGTTCCTTTCTTCGAAAGCTTGATCTGTCTCACTGGGAGCACTTTCGTAGATGTTCTCAGGGTGGCTGCTGGAGGCATTCCCGAGGCTGATCTGACTTGTATCAAGGTGAGGAGCTTCGTCTCCTTTGTCAATGCCTTCGGCCTTGGCCGCGCTCTTTGCTGTGAGTTTGACTGACGGCACGGGCCGGTTGCTACTGGGGCTGATAACTGGAAATGATGATGAGCCTTGAGCTCTCTTGGCAAGGACCTCATTTACCATGATTAGGCAATCGTCGAGGGTAACTTCCGCATCGCAGAATCTGACAATGAGGACTGGATCATTGGTCTTGTCAGGATATCTGGAGAAGATGATGGTGACGAAGTTGTCATTGGTTACATGATCAGAAGGATTCTTTGTCATGTCCACCATTTGCTTCCATTCGCCGAATAACTGTCTGTACTAGACATTAAGTTTGACGATTTCCATGGTATTTGAGCCTTCATCGTAGGTGACCTCGTTGGAACTGGTGTCATCCCTGAAACTGAGCATGTGTATGTAAGGATCTTCCTGTGGATCTGCCGCATCTTCTACTCCGAAGAGTTCTGATTCGTTGCCGCCTGACGGTTCAACCCAGATCAAAGGACGTCTCGTGCCCCATTGCGAAGCTGGTACTGCTAGAAAAACTTCGTGTCCTCTGCTTGAGCAGAGGGGCTCGGTGGGAAATTCCATGTGTAAAACATCCCAGACGACTGCCATGCATTCTTCACGAGTGTGCCGGTGTCTGTTGACCTTTATTGTGAAGATTTCTTCGTCTGGTGTGGCCAGAGAGTTTGCTCGAAGGATGCTGACGAACTTTCGATCAGAGATGGGGGGTTTGTGTCCCTGTATCATTGCGGTGTCCAAGGTTTCTTTCCATTCTGGATCCAAGTCTCGGAAATGGCAGTTGAACTTGATGAATCTGACTGCTTCAGGATCCTCCTGCTCGAGGGAAATGACGTAGCTAGCACCTTCGGACTCTGAGGGATTCTAATGAGATTTGCCCCGGTTGTCCTTTTGTCGGTTTGCAGGAGGTAGCACAGGTGCATGGTTGTGGGCATGCTTAGTTGGCATTTCGGCTTCATTGCCTATGAGGAAACTCTCTCCTCTGATGACCTCGAGATCTCCTTGTCGGTTTATGAACTTGACATACTGATGGAGAGTAGAGGCTATTGCCTTCATGTGGTGTAGGTATGGGCATCCCAATAGAGCTGTAAATTCGGACGGAATGTCCATCATGTGGAACTTTACTGGCACCATTTGGGTTTCGAACCAGAGCTCCAGAGTCACCGTTCCCAGGATGGGACAAGACGTGCTGTTGTATGCTTTGATAGTTCGGGCAGATGGGGTCATATGGCCTTCATCGATGCGTAAGGCTCGCATCATGCTGAGGGGAAGGACGTTGACTGCTGATCCGTTGTCTACCGGGACTCCAGGGAGGGAGATAGTGTTGAGCCGAACAGTGATGTGCAGAGCTTCGTTCTGTCCTGTAACCCCTTTTGGTAGGTCTTCATCATAGAAGGTGAGCATTCTACCGTACAGCCTGGAATCGTAGATCTGATCTCTTTCTGGAGAGGGAGAGTCATCGAGCCATCCATTTCCTGTCTTCCTCTTGAGAGGCAAAGGTTTTGGTGGTGCCTCGGGATTGTATTGAGGTTGCTTGTGGCGGTGGCCGCCCTTGGTCAGCACGTTGATTGAGTGCGAGTGCCAAGTTGGCTTTGACTTTCCTTTGCCAGCCCGTGCTCTGAAGTTGGGCAAGTTAAACCTTGGCTGATCCTGCAGGGGATTAGGCTTCTGGTTGGGAGTAAGGTTGCCAAGATTTGAGATTTTATTGTGTCCTGAGGCCTGAGCTTTGGTGTCAGCAGGATATTTTCGCTTTCCCACCCCAGTCTGTTCTGAAGTTGTGCTGCTTGAAGGAAGGGAAGACTTGCTGGAGTAGAGCACATAGTAGTCAAACTTCCCGGATGGCTCTCCGAGTGTACCCACGCTGGTGTCTCCGGCTTCGTATCTTTCTTTCAATTTCTGCTGAGAAGACTGTTTCTTCTGCTTTCTGGGAGAATCGCCCCTGATCATGTCCTGGAACTCGTATTCGAGGCATTTGGAGTAGTCGCACACATCGTACCAGATGTGGACGTCTGATGAGGACTTGGCTGGAAGAGGCGAAGGAACTGGCTCTGCGGCAATCTTCTTTGGCACCCACTCGATGGAGTTTACACTGTTGTTGTTCGAAAAAGGGTTTTCGACTGTATTAGGTCCACGGGGACGCTCCAATTTTCCTTCTTCTATCAGATTCTGGATCTCATACCGTAACCCCAGGCAGTTGTCAGTTGTGTGCCCATGGTATTGGTGGAAGGTGCAGTACTTGCTTTTGTCGGCATTGGCTGCAGGGTTCTTCGGTTTGTAGTTTTCAACAGGCTTGAGGAGGCCTTCTTTGATTAGTCCTTCCAGCATTTTACTCAGAGGCATATCCAGCTTGTCGAAGCGTATGGAAGGTTGCTTCTTGGGGGAGTCATTGTTTTTCAGGGCTGGGTTTCTGTTGCATGACCGATGTCCCTGATGGATGTAGTTGACATAAGTATCTTTCCCTTTGCCGGTGGCTGGTGCAGGATTGAATGTAGTTGTTGATCTGTATCTGTAAGACAGAACTGTAGCTAGCTTTTCTTTGAGATCCTTCTCAAACTCTGAGCCCTCATTGACCATGGCTCGGAGATTCGGGAAGAAGTGATGGCTGATGAGTTTTCTAATGGACGACCTCAAGCAAGACTTGAAGATCCGCATTTGTTCGTCTTTGGAGAGTGGCTCCATGATTTCGGAGAGTTTCCAACTCCACCTTTTGTAGAATTCTCCAATGCTTTCGTCTGTTTTCTGCTCGGTGGTGATTAAGTCTTCACGGCTTGTCTCCCATTCTAGGTTGGATCGGTACCACTCCAGGAAGATGTTGCTGATCTGATCCCAGGTTTAGCGATCTGTAAGCTTGACCCTTAGGAACCACCGTAATGCTGAACTCTTGAGAGTGTGTTGGAAATGGTCGGCCATTTTCCGGAGGGTTGCTCCTTTAGCTCTCATGTCGAGAACGTAGGTGTCAACATGTGTCTGTGGTCATTCGGTCCCGTCGAATCTGTCCATTTCTGGCATTCTGAACTTGGCAGGGAGAGGTATGACCATTCTCGGATCTGTAGATCTGAGCGTTTCTTTCTTTGGGCTGCCCATGCTGGCTTTCAGGTCCTTCATTTCTTCGACCATCCAGGCCAGGGTTGGGTCTAGGTTGGGTCTAGTGGCGAACTTTGAGGCTCGGGGCCGGGTGCTGCTATTAGAGAAGCAATAATTGGAGGTGGGAGGCTTGATATATGTGGATATATGGGGCCTTTTCTGGGTTGTATCGGGGTTTCGTCCCGGTATTTTGAGGTTCGTGTATAGGCAAGGGGTTGAATCCGGGAGGATACTGGAGGATGTTGGGATCTGTTTGAGATGGCCCAGCATTGCGCTGGTTGTATTGAGTGATAGGGGTAGAACTGGCTTGACCGTATATGATCGGGGAGGATCGTCGTCGTCGATTAGAATGAAATTACCGTCTGGTTGGGGGATAGCTACTATACCCCGTTCATTCAGAAGCTGTACCACGAAATTCTGCTGATCCTCTTTCTGTTTCTTGTGAACCTCACATGCTCGGATGGCTTCTTTCAGTGTCATATATGTTACCGGTGGCGGGGTTTCATTCCCGTCACGATTTTTCGGTGAGTCTGACATGTCGGAGAGTCTGAACCACTTAAGAACATCCCTCAGCAATTTCCCCTATCCAGATCTACGTGCCATGGTCAGCTTTGGGGCTAAATTTGAGAAGGCTTACAATCACCAACAAGCTACTACCTCTACTTTCCGGTACCGAGCCACTACCTTTAATCCTGTTCCTACCCAGCCCAAGGGAAAAGAAGAAATTAACTTTGCTGGTCAGAATTGCAACAATGCCACTCCTTTCATGCCAAGGAAAGTCGAGATGCCCAAACCTCAGAATATAATGTTCAGTAACTTCGGGATGCCCTTGAGCAAAGTTTTCAGGGGACTAGTTAAAGAGGGCTTGATTCGACCTTTGGACAATTATCAACCTAAGGATCCCAATGCCCCTTTGGACACTACTAAACACTGCGCTTTACATCAGTACCACGGGCACCTTACTGACAATTGTATAACTCCGAAGAGGGCCATACGAGGGTTAATTGAAAAGGGTAAGCTGGAGGTACCTGAAGGGCCCAATACAGTTAATAACCCATTCCCTAGAAACAACAATAGGGTGAACATGATTGAAATTGAAGAGCCTTCTCACGCCAAGGAAAATCTGGATGTTATTCAAGAAACGTGCCCAGAATAGCCAACCGAGGAAGCAAATGAGGACTCCTAAGTGCCCATGATTAACTTTGTCGATGATCCTGAATTCGGATCCCCTCCCAGCCTTGAGAATGATGAACAAACTAATCCTCCCTGGTCCCATGTTAGCAGCTTCCTGCAGGAATATGAAGCTCGCTACTTCTCAGAGAGAGAAATAACTGGTGCTGAAGAACTGGGACTATTCAGATCCAACTATGAGAAAACCATTTACCCAAGGTGGCTAGAGCACTCAAAGAAGATTGAGCAAGAGAGCTTCAGGTAGACACGTGTATTGGGACATATCAGTAAAGAGGCTGAAGCGCACCTCGAGCTAATACACTTCTGCAAAATGGTTCTAGGGGAAGCCGAATACTGTCCTAATAACAGCGAAGGTGAAGGATCAGATGAGGATAATTGCTTTTATATCCTGCCAGAAGTCAAATACGTACCGCCACCTTCCACTCTCCCCCCTCAATTCCTAGGAGGAGAAGCCCGATCGCGATTGTTGTTTCCAGCATTGGGAGCCTATGACGATTTCTATGGCTGCACATACCTATCCTCCTCTGATAGCAATGATCAGCGCTCTATCTTAGCCGAAATTCATGTAACCTGGGGCGATGACTCCAGCGATAGCGGGGAAAGCGAAGAATCAACTAAGGCTCAAGACCCGAAATCAGTTTGGAACGATCAGCCCGAAAACGACCGCGTGAATGCCCAAAGCAATGGGTGGTTCTTAGCCAGTGACGACGATGGTCCGCCAGAAAATACGAATGGTGAATCGATGGAAACTGACCTCGATGGTGAACCCCTCTCAATATGCGATTGTGGTCACTGCCCAGCTTCGAATACATCGTAGGATGAGGAGCAGCCCAACTCATTTGATGAAGAATATGAATCTGAGATTCTGGAACACAATATCCCCTATGGGGAACTAGTAGGAGAGTGGAGAAATTTCGTTGAAGCACTGGTCGAAAAAGGAAACTTCAAGCCTCCGGCAGACAATGAGTGGGTAAACGTTATTGGATCCCTCTCTTCCTCCCCTCTAACTGATGGCATCACGGTCTTAAGGATCACTGTTGAATCTCTCGAGTACAATGAGTGCCTGGAATCGCTCAAAAGGATTATGGAGCTAGAAGCCACTTCGGTTGCCTTCATACCTACAGACCAACATGACGCCTTCCTAATAGCCCCGATATCTGGAAACAGGCCCTGAGTACCCCTCATTTGGACTCAGGTGTCACGAGCCGCTAATTTGGGCCATAAGAGTGAGCACTGTCAATCCTTCACTTGTGGTTGCCCGACTTGCAAAAGAGAAAGGAAAATGGTGTACGCTGAGGTGGAAGCTGATAGCCCGAAAACTGAAGAAACTTCAGAGGACGACAATGTGACCGAAGATATAAAAGCAATGGATTTTCCCGGGGCTGAATATGTAGATGTCATGGAGTTCAACACATCTTACCATGCTTTAGGGAAAGGATTCTCGAGCATCGGATCTAAGCAAATAGTTGAAAATCTACTAGAGAAAGGAAGACTGGTCCCTATCCTCCCCAATGAAAAAGTAACCATTGTCAAATCAAGCCCACCTGGAGGCAAAGTAACAATCCTCATCAGGATTACCAGGGAAGAAGAAACTTTTCCCGAGTGTATCACAGCTTTGAGAGAGGTCCTGGACACTGGCATGATACTAGGCGCTCCTCCCGTATAGAACGCCATAGTAATCTCTAGTGCTGAGTATTATTAAAGGCAGCCAGGACTGCTGTATAAAGCCGGAGACGAAGGGGAGAGCCCACCAAGCCTGGAGGCAATAGTTCCTGCTGCATGTTAATTATGGGCAAGCTCAATCAAGCCTTAGACAATATAGACCATGATCACAAGGATGAGGATGAATCGGAAGAATCCCTAGCCTTGTGGGCCATTCAAGGAACGACAACACATTCTTGGTTCAGAAACCCATAACTTGGGAAGAAATCCGGAAGGCTGCCCAGTTAGAAGCCAGTGATACTCACTATCCCCAAGCTCAGCCCCTCACTATTGCCAAGCTCTGGGAAACTTGTAACAAGATCAGCCAGAGCCAGTGGCCAGTTTCCAAGCAAGCTTCTCCGTTGACCCTAGCAGCATTGAAAGAATCCTGTAACGAAGGAACATATAAATCGAAGGAAGAAGTGAATCTGTTGACCAGGTCTGGGAAAATCCACCAGGGAAATCCCAAAACAGAAAAGAAGTTGGCAGATCAGGCACCCAGGGCAAACCATAATCCTTATGCCAAGACAGCAGGAGCTCTCGACCCCGAAAAGGAAGATCATGTACTGACTCAGTTGAAGCAGACTCAAGCCAACATCTCCCTCTGGTCCTTACTCACCTCATCTTATCCCCACAAGTTGAAATTGGAGGAAAGTCTGGCCCGCACTCTGGTGCCTATCGATGCCACCCCTGACGACGTGGTGCAATTGATCGGGAACATCCATTACGGAAACATAGTCACCTTTACAGACCTTGATCTCCCTCAGTTTGGAGCCGATCATAACGAACCCCTCTTCATCATTGTCCAGCTAGATGAACGATGCCTCCTGCGGGTCCTAGTCGACAAGGGGTCTGGAATGAACATCCTCCCAGCAAAGATCATGAGCCTGCTCGGCATCAAGCCCACAGACCTGAAGCCTTCCTCCCTTACTGTCAAGGCTTACTACTCAACGTCTCGTACAGTACTTGGGGCTGCTACTTTGAACTTGTGGTTTGGCAAGAAGATGATACATGTAGAATTCCTGGTCATTGATATCCAAATCACCTTTAATGCTCTTTTGGGAAGACCATGGCTGCACCAATTTAATGGAGTCACTTCAAACCTTCATCAGTGTGTGAAGTTCGTTTCAGATGGGGCTCTAACAACCATTTACGGAGACCTAGTTACTCTGGAGGACACTGACACGGGTGGAATACCCATCCTGGAGATCATGCATATGAAGATGGCTTCATGCTAACTGGTTTCACAGTCGAATCTCCTAAAGCCCAAGTTTGCAATGTGGATCTGACTGCCACCTGGGACAAAATTCCTCCCGCCATGAGGATGATGAGAAATATGAACTACCTGCCTGATATGGGTCTCGGGAAATGCCTACAAGGGACTCACAAGGTCATTGAGGTGAAGGAACAGAAAACTCGCCACAGCCTGGGGTATGAGCCAACCTCGGAGGAGATTGCGAAAGAAAAGGAAATTGCTCGGAAAAGGAGGGATGCGGTTGTAGAAAAGATCCCTTACGGTGGTCCTAAATCTCTTCCGTTCAGTCTTGACATGACTGACTACTTCGTAAAGGGCGCTTTGCAGGTGGACAATGATGCAGTAAAAGAGCCCACTCCTACAGAAGGCTGGTTGAAACTACAAGAGAATCTTAGCAAGTTCAGGGGAACCAAAGCCAACCCCGTCCGAAGAATGTTTCCCGATTTACCCAATATACCTAGGGATACTACCACAATGAGAAGTGAGTATACTTTCAAGGGAGTTCCTGAGCTGGTGGAGCAGTTTGAGAAGCTCAATGAGGTCATCCCGACTGTCGAAGAAGTCGCAAAGGTTGAGTTTGAACTAGATGTACCAAAGGCCAAGACTCCAGAGTTCTCTCTAGATAAATGGGATGGTCCCTTCATGCAGCAGATGTTTGGGGAAGAAGTACAAATTCCAGACCTGATCGACCTGGGTTTAGTGAAAGAAATGATTGCGGTAATTGAAGCGGGAGGACAAAAATCTTCAGATCCCCTAGCCATTGTCATGCAGTCTACAATGCCCCTGAAGAATTGGGAGACTCTCTCCGGTCCGTCCGCGAGCAAAGAAGAGATGATCACAAAGCTTGGATTGGTCCCTCGTCCCCTTATGTCCACCTATCTCATGTCCTTTGAGTCTCTTATCGTTCAACCCTAGAGTCGTCTGATGGCCTTACGCCAGAAGACTATGAAATTGTAGCCAATGTTGTACTTCTTTTTGCTCTGAATGAAATGACCGACCTTTCCTAGTATCCTCTGATTGCTACTTTAACTAATGATAAATTAACTAATAACTTTAAAACGGTTAATAATGATTCACTAGATAAAGATGCAGACACACTAAACGAACAATACATTAAAGAAATTTTTAAGCAGGTTGTCGAGAAAGAGGAAAACAGAGCCAAAGCTGCCGAGGAGGTTTTGACTCGTGTGAATCTAGGGACTGCAGAGGAGCCTAAAGAGATGTAGATTAGCAGTTTCTTCAATGGTTCCGGACAAGCAACCCTGGTCGAACTACTCAGAGAATTTGTGGACGTGTTTGCATGGTCTTACAAGGACATGCCCGGCCTCTATCCCTCCATAGTGGAACACCGGATATCGTTAGACCCAGAAGTCAAGCCTGTAAAGCAAAAGCTGAGAAAGATCAAGCTCGAATGGTCGTTACAAGTAAAGGAAGAAACTGAGAAGATACTCAAAGTGGGATTTATCCGGGTCATTGGGTATCCAACCTGGCTCTCCAACATCGTAACAGTCACCAAGGCTAACGCAAAAGTCCGATGCTGCGAGGATTTTAGAGATCTCAGCAAAGCCAGCCCAAAGGACGATTTCCCCCTGCCCAATATTGACATGCTGGTAGATACCACGGCCAACTACAAAGTCAAGTCTTTCGTCGACGGTTTTGCCGGCTACAACCAGATCAAAATGGCCGAAGAAGACCAAGTCAAGACAACTTTCACTACTCCATGGGGGACATACTGCTATACAGTCATGCCTTTTAGTCTAAAGAATGCTGGGGCTACCTATCAGAGGCCAGCCACAGCCCTATTCCACGACATGAGGCTGATAGTCCCTCAGAAGATCAAAGGATCTGTTGGCCAACACTTCATCGATTTGAGAAAATTCTTCGACCGTCTCAGAGAATATTCCATGAGGCTGAACCCAGCTAAATGCTCCTTCGGGGCCAAGCGAGGCAAGGTGTTGGGATACATGGTAACTGAATGGGGAATTGAAGTAGACCTTCAGAAGATCAAAGCCATAGTTGAGATGAAACCGTCTCGAACACTGACGAAAGTCAAATCTTTCATGGGAAGGCGACAGTACATAAGCCGCTTTGTGAATCAACTAACCTCCATCTATGAGCCTATCTTTAAGCTGATGAAGAAGAGCGCATGCACTGAATGGACCCTAGAATGCCAGTTTGCTTTTGGGAAGATCAAGGCATACCTTGTAAATCCCCCAATCCTTTGCCAACCACATTGGCAAAAGCCACTATTGCTATACTTGACTGTCACAGATACAGCAATTGGGGCTATGCTGGCACAGGAGAAGAAAGATTCTAAAGTTGAAAGCGCCATCTACTTCGTGAGCAGAAAGCTACAAGGCAGCGAACTCAACTACTCAGCTTGCGAGAAAACCTGTGCAGGTCTAGTTTGGGTAGTGGGAAAGTTGAAACATTATATGCAGTCTCACTCAGTACACTTGGTCTCGAGGCTGGACCCCATCAAGTACCTGTTTGATAAGCCCTCCCTCTCCATGAGATTGGCAAAATGGTCATTCTTTTTGGCTGAATACGACATCACTTATGTGACAAGAAAATCCATGAAAGGGCGGATAATGGCCGAACAATTGGCATACTTCCCGAGTGATGAACCTCAAGGACCTGAACCTCAATTTCCCAACGATGGAATTTTCTCTCTTGAAGGAGATAACCGCTAGCAGCTCTTCTTTGATGGGGCAGCTAACAGACGGGGGAATGGAATAGGAATGCTCCTGGTCGATCCCACTGACGAACATACTCCCATAGCCGTAAAGCTCAATTTTGAGGTCACTAACAATGCCGCCGAGTATGAAGCCTGCATAGCCGGATTGGAGGCTTCTTTAGAAAGGAACATCAAGGAGTTAGAAGTATACGGTGACTCTGCTCTCATCATCAACCAAGTGTCCAACAAGTGGAAAATAGTTGATCCGGGTCTGCAAAAGTACCACGCCTCTATGGAAGACCTCGTGGCCCAGTTTAAAGAGATCAGCTTCGACTATCTGCCAGCAATAGGTTCGCAGATGCCCTGGCAACACTAGCCTCTCTTATCGAAATACCCAAAGGAAAATAAGTCAAGCCCTTCAGGGTTGGGAGAAGAGAAAACCCAGCCTACTATTTTGAAATTGAAGCAGAAAATGAATCAGTGAATGACCCGTGGTATGCTCAGATCTACCAATACCTGAAAAGCAGTGAAGCCTCTTTCAAAAATGAAGACGGGAAATACAAAGAGGGAATCAAGGCAAGAAGCATGATATCTCTTAAACGATTGGCTTCCCACTACGTCCTTTTGGGAGATACGCTATACAAAAAGCGCTACCGGGGTCCCCTCTTACGCTGCATCAGCAAGCAAAGGGCCACCGAACTAATGGATGAAGTACATGGCGGTACCTGTGGCCCCCACATGAATGCTCGAGCCTTAATGCAAGTCATCTTGAGAATGGGTTATTTCTGGATCTCTATGGAGACGGATTGTATCCAGTTCATGAGACGATGCGACAAGTGTCAGCGCTATTCAAATCTCAACCATTTGCCTCCACACGATCTCTATTGCATGACAATCCATTGGCCTTTCGTTACCTGGGGAATCGACGTCATCGGCAAAGTTACACCACCAGGAAGCAATGGTCACGAGTTCGTCCTGGTAGCGATAGACTATTTCACCAAATGTGTCGAGGCCAAGTCCTACAAGGTCCTTAATTCCAAGAAGGTGGCCCTCTTTATCAGAGAAAACATCATGTGCAGATACGGGTTGCCAGCTGAAGTAATCTCTGACAATGTGAATGAACGCTCGCCCAAAAAAAACTTGTTTTTGAATGTGATGATAAGTTTTGTAAATTTCGGTTTTTGGGGGTCGCCAAGCCGTTTTTAAAGGAAAACATTGAAAAACCAATTTTTACGAGAATTTTGGGTTCGGGAGTCTGGTTACGTGTTTGGGAAGAACTAGAGAGCTCACCCAACACGCCTCTTTCGAGACTTTAAATCAACATCGGACAATTGTGGACATTCAAAGTGTGTGTGCAATATGTGTCGATGAGCAAGGCATGTAAATTTGGCATTTCATTTGATGATGTAAAGACTGGATACAACTTGTGGGCCATGACAGGGGGCCACACCCTTTACACATTTATGATTTTCATAACAAGGCAGAAGGTTAAGACAATATGCTCAGGAAGCTCCGATGTCGTCCGACACAGGACTTCCCAGAAAGAGGATGTCGGACGACAGGATGCCTCATGGTCAGATTGTCTTTTACAATGACCAAGCTATTTTGGAACTGGAATAACATTTATTTCTCCTATTGAAGACACTATTTGAAGGTCTAAGCTCAGTTTGGAGGTTGATTGGAGTAGACAAAGTCATGATTGACTTTTAATGATACGGATGTCATATGACATAGAACATCCGAAGTCGTCTATGTCATGTGGCAAACCGCCTCCATTACGTGGATCGCACCCAAACAGACCTTAGGCACCCAAATAGTGGCTCATGAGCCAAAGAATGCTTAAGTAAACTTTGAGTTACTAAGGGGGATAAATCTGACAGATCTGAAGTCCAAGAAAGACTTTATAGTCTTCTGGGAGCTCCATGTCGTATGACACAGGATCTCCAGAGAGTCCTGTGTCGTCCGACAGGAGTGGCCTATATGAGTGCCCTTCAGTCTGTTTGATTCCTCCTTTATTCTCAAGGCAAACCAAGCATCTTTATTAACTGTAAGCAGTAATATAACAGTATTATGTGAGTATTATGGGAGGATCACATGGCTTTAGTGGCCAAATGTGATAAATCACATGTTTATGGCCACTTTGAAGTAGCCATCACCTCCTAACTCAATGTAAATGAGCAAAGATCTAAACTTTATTGATGTTAATGCCACCAAATGTCCAGATCTGAGGTGGGGAGAAGTGAATATTGAAGATTCACTTCTCCACCACCTTTATCATGCAAAAATCCCGATTTCTACATAATATTAAAGCAAGTAAGCATGCAAGGTAGTATAAATGTATGGAAGAGTTATTTAAAGAGAGAGAAAGGTTTAGTGACTACCTATTGTAGTCCACAAGGTAAGATCACCAGTAGTATGGTGTCCACCCCTTCAACACTCCAACAAAGAGGGTTTCTTTAGGTCTTGGCCTTGGTGTATGTGTGTGTGTGAGGAGGGAGGTGAGTGTGTGGGTATTAGAGAGAGAGAGAGAGACACTATTTGTGCAGAGTTTCCCCTCTATTATACTGGTATCCTCCCAATCCTCTCTAAAGTTCCCCTCAAATGACCAGCCATGCCTTGTATTTATAGGCAGGCTGATAGGAAGGCCTATGTCCTCCGACAGAGGCAGTTAAACCGCCTTAGTGTCGTCCCATGTCGGACGACAGCGTACATCATTTTGACATACTTGGGCCGAATGGCTGGCAGGCCCAATGGGTTGGATGGGCTATGGGATAATTTGACTTATTTTGCTTCTTTAGCAATTATGTAAGCCCAAAAATCAATTAAAGTGGACCCAAAACATGAGTTCGGGTCGGGGTACTCACAGAGCCCCTCGGCGATGTCACTTCCATGGGAAGTGGGGTCGTCGACACAATGAGAATCCCGAACCGAACACGAACGGCATGGAAAGAGATGACCAAGATGGTTGAGTGGCTGGACCTTCTGTAGGAAGGATTCCTACGTATCCCGTGGGGGAATCAAGACAAATCGTGGTTCGACAAAGATGGACGTTTGCATCCTGGGGGAATCGACCATGATGGTCATGCGGCTGGACCTTTTATGAAACGGATTCCTACGTATCCCGTGGGGAATCAAGCCGATTCGTAGTTCGTCAAAGATGGGGTGCCAATGAAAGGCCACGGGCTTTGTACCCAAAATTGACTGTTCCAAGGGGAGTCACCCCAATGATGGGCGTTTGTACCCGAGATCGACTGTTCCAAGGGGAGTCACCCCGAAGATGGGCGTTTGCACCCGAGATCGACTGTTCCAAGGGGAGTCACCCCGAAGATGGGCGTTTGTACCCAAGGTTGACTGTTGAATGGGGAGTCATCCCGAAGATGGGTGTTTGCACCTGAGATTGACTTGTTCCGAGGGGAGTCACCCCGAAGATGGGTGTTTGCACCCGAGATTGACTGTTCCGAGGGGAGTCACCCCGAAGATGGGCGTTTGTACCCAAGATTGACTGTTCCAAGGGGAGTCATCCCGCGATTATGACTTTTTTCTTTGGGAGTCACCCGCGAATTTGACTATTTTGATGGGGAGTCACCCCGCGAATTTGACTGTTTTCTTTGGGAGTCACCCGCGAATTCGACTGTTTTAATGGGGAGTCACCCCGAAGATGGGTGTTTGCACTCGAGATTGACTATTCCAAGGGGAGTCACCCCGAAGATGGGCGTTTACACCCGAGATCGACTGTTCCAAGGGGAGTCACCCCGCAGAATTTGACTGTTTCTTGGGAGTCACCCAAGATTTTGACTTTTTTTTTTGGGAGTCACCCGCGAATTTGACTTTCTTTCTTTGGGAAGTCACCCCGTGAATTTGACTGTTTCTTTGGGAGTCACCCGCGATTTTGACTATTTTTCTTTGGGAAGTCACCCGCGAATTTCTACTGTGTGGGAAATCTGTACGGTCTTTCCGAACCGGGTAGTTTAAAGCCATTCCGGGCTATTTTCTGTGATAACTGAGAGAGGTGGGCTTTTGAACCCAAATGAATTGATGAATTTTGATGATAGGCAGCCAAGATAGGCTGACTGAATTGATCACGGGCAAAAGGGGAAAATCACCCTTCTGGGCCATGGATGTCATCCGACAAGGGGAGTTTCCCAAGCTGTTTTAATTAAAACAGTTTGGGTCTTAAGACAGACCTAAAATTAGAGTGCCGCCGAGTCCAGAGAGAGGGAAAGAGAGAAAATTTTGAAAATTTCTTCCTCCCATTTTGATTTCAATCCAAAATTGACAATGCCTCCGCGAGCGGAATCGAGGAAGAATGTGCAACGATCACTATCCGTGAGGAGGAAGCTCGTCGATCGGAACAAACGCAAGAAGTTTCCGGAGGGGAATGGGCTCTACTCGAGCCTTGATTTGCATTCTTCCACGATGGAACGGATGGGGGTAAGCATTTTTAAAACATTAACCCTTTCGAAATTTGATTTCTAGGGCTTGAGCTTGAATTTGGGGGAAATCGCACCCAAAGGGCAATTGCATGCTTGGCATGAAATGCATTGTTTTGAAAAGATTTTTTTTTCTTTTTCTGTTTTTCTTCTTTTGAAAGAATTTGGTGATTTTTGAAAATGCACATGAATGCACCTATTGTTATGAGTATGGTTTTTGATACCTATGTTGTGCTTACCTGCAGGCTTTGCGGACCAAGGGGTCCCCTGAGGCGATTGCGACCATTTGGGGCCTTCTTCCTGGCTCTTCTGATTTGCCGGGTAGTCCCAAGGGCCTAGTCTTTGCTGCTGGTCTTGGACCATTTTTCACTGCTGTTGGAGATTTTGGGGACACATCGAGGAGCGTGGAGCTGGTGCGAGCCTACAGGCAGTATTGGTGGGACTCTACCCACACTTTCCATCTATCTTGGGGTGAGTCGACCATCACTCCCTATGACTTTACTGCTATCACCGGTCTGCAGTTTACGGACAGGCCCATCTCCTCTGAGGACCCTGGTGTGCTGAGCACGGACGCTATCCAGGCATTGACTGGCATGACCCTTCGTGGGAAGGGTAATTGGGTTTCGTTGGCGGATTTGCACTCGGCTTTGACACATCAGTGCCGTCTCTTTTTTGAGGATGCCGCTACAGTTACGGCTGAGCAGTTGGCGAGAGCCTTTGTCTGGGCCGGGTTTTCTGATACCCTGTTCTATAATGCCTCTACGACGGCATTGACCCTTCTGCTGGAGCCTCTTAGAGATTGGAGCCAGGTGTCCACTTTTTTCATGGGGAGAAGATGGTTTGGCCCAGGTGTATAGAGGCCTGGATGAGGTGAGTAGAGGCAGTGTGACCTCTTTGGATTTTTATCAGACTGTGCTGGAGGTATGCCCTTTGCTTTTCGCAACTTGACAACTGCATTGACCTTTTTTGTCATCATTCATTTACTGTTGCTGCACACTGAAAACTTTTGTTTTTTGATTTCAGGTGTGGGCTTATGAGGTGTTTGGCTGTTATGCCTGGACTGTTGCTGAGAGGATTGCGGCTGACTTATTCCCTGCTATCCGCCGATGGACTTTTGGAGCTAGGGAGAGCAGGAGAGTGGACGGGGTGAAGCCCCGGAAGACGGCCTGCTACCACGATACGATGATTGCTCTGAGGGGTACCCCTGCTGGTTTGAGGTTGTTCCCTTGGCATGGTAGGTATGGCGAGGATGTGGTTGGTGATGCTGCCCTGGTGACCAGGACGAGGAGGCTTCTGATCGGCCTAGAGGGAGATGCCCTATACTTGGGGGAGAGAGTCTGTAGGCAGCATGGTTATGGCGCTGCCGCCCGCGTTCCTCATGATCCTCCTGCGGGGATATGGCATATTCGGGCCTTGCCTGACTTGGAGCGGCTACGGACTGGCATTGATGCTGCAGAGCTTTCTGATGAGGGGGATTATGCCCAGTTTGTCTTCACCCGGTTGGTGACTCCTCAGGTTATGGCTGCCAGGAGGGCAGCGGGGATGCAGATACCGGCGCCTCCCCGGTTTTTTGAGTATGAGGCTGGGGGCGCCATTCGCCGTTCCTCTTTTGACATGTCTGAGACTCATCCGCACTTACGGCTTCCTCGCGGGACTACTTCTGTGAGCGATCTTTTCATGTTTGTTGATTCGTTCAAGCTTTTAACTGCATTTCTGTTCGCATTGATTGCTTCTGACTGCCTTTTCTGTTTTCATTGAACAGGTCCCAGCCAAGACGTTCAGGGTGGTGGCCAAGGCGCTCACCGGTGCTGTGAAGATGCTGCGCCAGTTTCAGAGGAGCGCGGATCATTGGAAGGGGAGATGCAGCTCCCAACCTGGTGACGTCGTGCCTCCGAAGAAGAGGCCTAGGCCGACTTTGGCTCCTTCTGGTTCACAGGCGGGCGGTTCGAGTCAGCAGCCCCAGCGTGATGTCGATGATGGCGAGGATGACCCTTATCAGCCCCCTTTCTCCACCGTGCCCGAGTGGCATGGGTATTATGCTGAGCCCCAGCCTTGGGCCCAGTATGAGGATGATTCAGACGGTGAGATCCATGAGGTGCCGGAGGGTGGCGACGATGGCCAGGAGCAGAGCGGCTCCGAGGAGGAAGTGGGCAGCGTCCAGGATGACAGCGGCTCCGAGGAGGACGAGGAGGATGATTCCGGCGACGACTCTGAGTCGGAGTGACCACGACGGTCCCCTTTTGTCATGCTTTGACTCTTTTAGGAGAGAGAAGAAATGCATGCACTGTTTTTGTTCTTTTGGATTGTAAAAACAGATATTTGATTGCTTTTGTACTTTGTCAACCAAAACATTTGTTTATTTATGTATTTGGTAGTTTATATGCATGAGTTCGTCCCGAGAAAGGCACAAAATGGTAGCTTTTGATGTGATTGGGTGTTTTTGCGGTTTTGTATGCATTGGGTGACATTTATATGTCTGTGGGGGTGTTGGATGTGTCGGATCCTCTCCCGCGGGCTTGATGAGCGAGGGGGAGTGTTTATGTATGATTTTCTGACGTTTTGGACAGGTTTGGGTAAGTTTTTTGAGCAAGCATTGGGCTGCTAAGGATTGCTTTGCGGTTGCATTCTTTGGTGTTCTCGATGGAACTCTCCATGTCGTCCGACACAGACTTCATGGAGCCTCCATGTCGTCCGACGGGGAGGGTGCAGGAGACGGGTTTCTTGATCGGCAAGCTCCCCAAAGACTTTATAAAAGGCAGACTCGTAAACAGCTCATTCCAGCAGTCACAACAGGCTTCAATCTTGCCTTCCACCTCAAAATTAGCCCAAAGATTCGATCTTTGACCCAAAATGGAGCATTACAATGACAGATCTAAGATCAAAGAGCGCCAATTTCATTCTGATCTCATAGATCTAACCCGCCATCACCGTAGCAATAATAGGAGGGTTATCGACCAACGATATGGGTTGAGATGCGTCTGGACATTAAAGGAGTGGGCGGTAGATTGGAATCTTCTCCGGGCCGCATCCAGATACTGGGACTGTGAGAGACACGTCTTCAACCTCTCGTATAATGATCTTACACCCATCATTGTGCACTGACCGGGGGAGCTGATCTTAGAGATGCGGTCTTCCCACGGGATCCACGACCCTTGACTGAGCAGTTGGCCGATTTCTTAGGATTTCACACCGAGCAGGTGGCCCGATCGATTCTCGACACATCCTTTGTTGACCTGGCCCAGATAGCTCGATTGGCTGTATCGCATCCGGAGCTGTTTGACCCATCCACAGCTATGGACATTTTTATGCTGATTATGATCTCCCTGTACTGCTTTTGTGAGTACGACGGGGTGTGCTCCGGTTTACTGCTGGGAGTCATTAAACAGATGCGGGGTTCTCGAGGCACCCCATTGGCTGATATTCGACCCGGGCAGGGAGAGAGAGATTTAGTTCCCCTTTTGCTGGCGGAGACTTATTATGGGATGGACCAACTGGCTGGAGGGTCATTGCACATGGGACGTGGCAACCCCAGTCTCTTGTCATTGTGGCTCTTTGAGCGGTTAAGACTCATCTCCCCATTACCTGTAGGGCAGACCGCATCACCTTGGGTCACGCAGCAGAGGCGAGTAGCTCCGGAGGCTTCTCAAGAGAGTTGGCAGAGGCGACTGGCCAGGTATACTACCACTGATATCCAGTACTGGGTTCCTGGATGGAGGCTTAAGACCATGAGCGGCAGGCAGGATGACTCTACTGTAGTGAGGCTGCCGGGATTACACTTCTCATCATTCAGTATCCCCTTGCTTGTTCAGAGGTATTATGGATATCCACAGCAGGCTGTCGATGGGTTCAGAGAGCAGAAGGCCCGGGATACCGTTCCTCTTGACATGACTGATGTCCAGACTCTCAGGTTCTTTGCCAGGGCCTTTTAAGGAGCAGCTTTTCCCGCTAACACACTGATACGGAAGACCCAAGGAATCACATATTTGTCCACCATGTATCTCATTTGGTATGAGGAGCAGATGGGACCAGTTCAGCACACCATCGAAGCATATTGCCGAGGGATCCGAGGAGGAGACCAATCTAGCCGAGAGCTACGCGATGCTGAGGCACAGGCTGACCCTGACAACGTGACTGATGATCCGGCAGCGGATTTTGAGAGACTCATAGAGAGGAGAACAGAGATGAGGGATGACCCTGAAGTTATGGCTTGGAGGACAGCTCTGAGAGAGGAAAGGGCTGCCCAGGCGGCACTGAGAGCTGCCAGATTGGTTGACTCACCGACTCGTATCATTCCTGGGCTGGGACGACGGGAGACAGAGTTGTTTGGGATAGCTAAGCCAAAGACCTCCCGAGGACCGAGGAAGAGGAAGAAGAAGGGTGCTAGTTCGGGAGTGACTAGGATTAGGTGACCTATCATTGTATCCCTTATCGCCGACACAGACAATTTAGATGTTCTTTTTAAAAGATATTATTTCTGCTAATGTTAATGAGTCGAGAGTAAACCGTGCTTGAACTCATCAATGAATGTATTAATGTGATGAAAGTTGAAATTACTTCAGAACTTAATCAAGACACATTTTGGTAATCACAAATACAACTGTTGACAGGATTTGGTGATTTTTATGATTTTTAGACCGAACCGCGAACGGCTGCCTACGTTCCCCTTTAACAGAATGGACTAAGGGGCTCAGGTCTCCGTAGTTCATCCCAATTAACTTTGTGTTTAAGAAAGGGATAGATAGAAGGGGGACAAATGGTGCAACCCTGTTTTTTACCTAGACCGCCCGTTTTTAGGGTTTTCGGCCTAGTTGGGTATGTTCTTTTAGCACCGAGCGCGCCCTTTGTTTTACACGGACTGCCTTTTGAGAGGTTTTCAGTCTCGTCTGGGTACATTATTTTCGCGCTTTTGTTTTTCTTTCTTTTTTTTTCTCTTCTTTTTTTTTTCTTTTTTTTTTATAGAGGGGGAGACTCGATTCAGACGTAATAGCGGCGCAGTTTGTCGCCGTTCACCGGGTGCATGAAGGGATTACCATCCAAATCTGTCAACTTCATTGCTCCGCCAGAGAAGATCTCTTTTACCAGATACGGGCCAACCCAGATTGGAGCCCACTTGCCCAAAGGACTGAATTAATTCGGCGGCTTTTCTTTTAGGACCAAATCACCCACTTTTATGTCGCGGGGATGTACCTTCTTGTCAAAGGCCCTAGCCATGCGCTTCTGATAAGCCCGGATGTGCTCCATCGCCTTAAGCCTTCGCTCGTCTAGAAGAGCTAACTCATCATGTCGACTCTGAAGCCAGTCTATTTCGTTGACTTCATTTTCAAGTAGGACCCGTAGAGAGGGTATCTCTAACTCAATGGGTAAAATGGCATCCATTCCGTATGTCAAAGCGAATGGGGTTTCACCGGTGGCCATTCTCACTGAAGTACGGTAGCCCCAAAGTGCTATGTGAAGCTTCTCAGGCCAATCCCGGCTCCTTTCAGCCATCTTCCGGATGATCCTTTCTAGGTTCTTGTTCGCGGCCTCGACAGCACCATTGGTTTGAGGGCGATAAGGGGATGATTTGTGTCGCTTGATTCTGAATTCTGCGAGCAGTTCGTCGGTGTGTCCCTCGAAGTGTGACCCATTGTCTGAGATGATCTCATTTGGAACCCCGTATCGGCACAGAATGTTTTCTTTTATAAAACGGGCCACCTTTTTCGAGTTGAGGACTTTGTAGGACGCCGCTTCAACCCATTTGGTGAAGTAATCCACAGCGACCAACATGAATTCGTGCCCGTTACTGCCGGCAGGAGTTATCTTTCCAATAACGTCGATCCCCCAAGTTACGAATGGCCAAGGAGTGCTCATACAGTAGAGATCATGGGGAAGTATATGGTTGAGATTGGAGAACCGCTGACACTTATCTCAGGTTCGCACAAACTGAATACAGTCAGTTTCCATGGAGATCCAATAATAACCCATCCTGAGTATGCTGAACATCAAGGCTCGGGCGTTCATATGTGGTCCACATGCGCCACCATGGACTTCTTCACTTCTTCCATGACCTTTCTGTCCTTAAACTTGCTGATGCAGAGTAGAAGTGGCCCTCGGTGCCTTTTCTTCCATAAGTCATCTCCCAGAATAATGTACTGTGCAGACAACCTTTTTAATGCTTGTAAACTCTTGGCGTGGAGACCTTCTTTTAGCCTACCATCCGCTTCTGTCGGGAACGAGGCTTCGACATGCTTAAGGTACTGAAAGATCTGGCTGTACCACAAATCATCGACCTTTTCTAGCTCGATCTGACAACAGTAGGCGGGGTTCTCGCGCCTCCCAACCCTGAATGGTTTTACTGATTTTCCCTTTGGAATTTCCTCCAAAGAGGCCAAAGTGGCCAAGGCATCCGCGAACCTGTTCTTGTCCCGGGGTAGGTAGTGGAACGTGACCTCCTTGAATTGGTCGATCAGGTCCTCCATGTAAGCATAGTACATTTGCAAGTACTGGTCCACGGTTCTCCATTTATTGGATACCTGATTGATGATCAGCTGAGAGTCTCCGTACACCTCCAGCTTTTCGACATTTCGTTCCAAGGCTGCCTCGAGGCGGGCTATACAAGATTCGTATTCCGCAGCGTTGTTAGTGGCCGGGAAATTCAACTTGATAGCAATGGGGGTGTGCACATCCTTTGGGTCAACCAACACCATGCCGATACCATTGTCCCTTTTGTTGGCAGCTCCATCAAAGAACAACTGCCAACGGTCTGTACCCTCTATCATGAAAATTCCATCGTCTGGAAGTTGGGGTTCGAACTCGGGTGTTTCTGAGCTTGGGAAATCTTCCAAATGATCCGACAGATCTTGGCCCTTGATTGCCTTGCAGGTTACGAACTTGATATCAAACTCGGCTAGGAAGAATGACCATTTCGCAAGCCTTGATGACAGAGAAGACTTACCGAACAAGCACTTGATAGGATCCATTTTTGATACCAGGTGCACTGTATGTGCCAGGAGGTAGTGCCTCAATTTGCTGACCACCCATACCAAAGCTACACAGGTTTTCTCTAAAGCTGAATAGTTCAATTCGCTGCCCTGAAGCTTCCGGCTGACGAAGTATATGGCATTTTCTATTTTTGAATCTGGCTTTTCTTGTGCGAGCATGGCTCCGACAGCCGTATTTGTAACTGTCAAATATAGCAACAAGGGCTTATCCTTATGTGGAGGACATAGGATTGGGGGATGGACCAAGTAGGCCTTGATTGTCTCGAAGGCGCTCTGACACTATTCGTTCCATTCAACCTCTTGATTTTTTCGGAGCAGCTTAAAGATCGGCTCACAGATAGAGGTTAGCTGGTGGATGAACTGGCTGATATATTGGAGACGGCTCATGAAAGCCTTCACCTCCGTGACTGTCGTCGGGGGCTTCATCTCCATGATGGCTTTTATCTTTCTCAGATCGGCTTCGATTCCTCGCTCTGTGACCATGTATCCCAGAACCTTTCCTCGGACTACGCCAAAAGTGCGCTTTGCTGGGTTCAACCTCATCTCATGCTCCCGCAGCCGGTTGAAGAAATTCCTTAGGTCGATCAAGTGTTGACCATCTGATCCTTTGGAGTGAATAATCATATCATCAACATAGACCTCGATCTCCTTGTGGATCATGTCATGAAAGAGTGCGGTGACTGCTCGCTGGTAAGTGGCGCCGGCATTCTTCAGACCGAAGGGAATAACCGTATAGCAGAAGGTTCCCCTAGGGCTGGTGAAGCCAGTCTTTTCCTGATCCTCTTCGGCGACTTTAATTTGATTGTAACCCGCAAAACCATCCACGAATGATTTGACTTCGTAGCTAGCGGTAGTGTCCACCAATAGATCGATATTGGGCAAGGGAAAGTCGTCCTTTAGGCTAGATTTGTTTAGGTCTCTGAAGTCCACACAAACCCTGACTTTGCCATTCGACTTGGTTACTGTTACTATGTTGGCCAACCACTTGGGGTATTCGACCACTCTGATGAAACCTACTCTGAGCAGCTTCTCTATTTCTTCTTTAACCTGGAGGGACCATTCTGGCTTGATCCGGCGGAGCTTCGCTTGGCGGCACAGCTTCGGGTCAGGGGATTCGGTGCTCAACTGTTGAAGTATCCAACCCGGGCATGTCTTTGTAGGACCAGGCAAATACGTCGACGTACTCTTTGAGCAAATCAATGAGGGTTTCCCGTTCTTTCCCGGTGAAGAAACTGCCAATCTGTTTCTCTTTGGGCTCTTCAGTAGTTCCCAAATTCACTGTAGTTAATACCTCATCGGCAGCTTGGGCCCGATTGTCGTATCGGTCAAAAACCTGCTTTATATTATCTTTTAAAACGTTTTCATCTAAAAGGTCTGTGTCCTCTTCAAATGAATCATTATTAACCACTTTTAAGTCATTAAGATTTGTCTTAGTTAACTTATCATTTGTTAAGGTGGCAATTAAGGGATACGCAGAAAGGTCAACCATTTCATTCAATGCAAAAGGGAAGACAGAGTTAAAGACACGGTGATTATCATCAATCGTGAGAGTATCAGACCTATCTAGAGACTCAAACTCGATAACGAAAGACTCTGAGGACTGAATCAGGATTATAGGGGCAGACTTAGACTCAGACACACCAGGACGAGGGGTCAGCCCGAGCTTTTCCATCATAATTTCCCGGCTGGCGATCGGTCCCTTGAAGGAAGCCCAATTTCGGAGCGGCATCTCTGAAGTGCTGACGAATGTGTGCGGGTCAATCTCTTTGTCCCCACCAAACTCAATCACTGATACGTAATCTTTCCCAGTCGGAAGATCAGTCACAGGTACATAACCATCCTAGGTTAGAAGGTCAACCATGCTGAAAGGATCTTTAGCAACAGCCCCGGCCATTGGCGGTGTCTTTTCACACAAATAAATCAACGGTGCTTCTATCAGTGGATCAGCCCCAGCTATTTCTGATAAATCTGCCTCCTCAAACAAAGCTGCGACATTTTCGTCCATATCGAGCTTGGTGGTAACACTGTCCCCACGAATGGTGATTATCTCTCCGTCTTGAACAAACTTGACACACTGGTGCAGAGTTGAGGCGATCCCATTGATTTGATGCAGCCATGGCCTTCCTAACAAAGCGTTAAAGGTTGCTGGGACATCAAGGACTCGGAACTCCATAGGTATCGTCTTCTTACCGAACCACAGGTCTAAAGTAGCAACCCCAAGTATTGGACGAGACGTTGAATCGTATGCTTTAATCGTGAGGGAGGAAGGTTTCAAATCTGTGGACTTGATGCCGAGTAGGCCCATAATTCTTGCCAGGAGAATGTTCATCCCAGACCCGTTGTCAATTAAAACGCGGGGAAGACGCCGTTCACCCAACTGGACTGTGATGAAGAGAGGCTTGTTATGATCAGCTCCGAACTGGGGGAGGTCAAAGTCCGTGAAGGCTATTATGCTGCGGGGGCTACTACTTTCGGGGCTAGGTGATTTTTCCTTTTCATTCCCGGTGTCTTGCAGTAGTCCCGGATTCTTCTTGTAACGCTCAGCGCTTGAGATGATTGTAGCATTCTGTGTAGGGGGAGTATCAGACATCATGCCGGTATCTAAGACCTTCCTCAAAGCTGAAATGTACTCGGGGAAAGTGACTTCCCCTTTGGTAATTCTGACGAGGGTCGTTGTTTTGCCACTGGGTGGGCTTGACCTGACAATAGTTACCCTCTCATCGGGGAGGACAGGGGTTAATCTTCCCTTTTCTAGCAGATCCTCAACCATCTGCTTGGATTGGACTTTTGAAAATCCCTTTCCCAAAGCACGATAAGCTGTATTGAACTCCATGACATCCACGTACTCAGCCCCAGCAAAATCCATGGCTCTCATGTCTTCGGTTACATAGTCGTCCTCCGAGACTTCTATAACTTTCTGACTGTCGATTTCCATTTCCTCGTACACCATTTTTCTCTCATTCTTGCAGGCTGAGCAACCACAAGTGAAAGATTGACAATGTCCACTTTCTTGGTCCAACGTCGTGGCACGGGCTACCTGAGTCCAAATGAGAAGTACTCGGGGTCCATTCCCAGGTATTGGGGCAATTAGGAAGGCGTCGTGCGGGTCCATAGGTATAAAGGCAACGGGAGTAGCTTCCAAGTCCATAACCCTTTTGAGTGATTCCAGGCATTCAATGTGCTCAAGAGGTTCGGCAGTGACTCTCACAGCCTTGATGCCGTCCATTGTGGGGGAAGAAGAAACGGATCCAATGACGTTTACAAATTCGTCATCTGCTGGAGGCTGGAAACCTGCCTTTTCGACTAAGGCCTCAATGAACTGCTTCCATTCACCGATTAGATTTCCATAGGGGACGTTGTGTTCCAATACCTCAGACTCATATTCATCTTCAGATGGATCGGGTTGCTGCTCATCTTCCGAGGTGTTTGAGCATTGGCCGCAGTCGCATTTTGAGAAACATTCTTCATAGGGGTCGATTTCCATTGTCATCTCGTTTATTGGTGACCCTTCGTAGTCGCTGGCCGACAACCAACCATTATGCCTTGCATCCATGAGGTCGCTCCCGGCACTATCGTTCTGAGTGGATTCTGGGCTTAAGGCTTCAATTGATTCTTCACTCTCGTTATCGTCATCGTCATTGCTATCATAGGAACTGTCATCCCACATTTCTTGAACTTCAGCCAAAATAGAGCGCCGATCATATCCGATAGGGGAGGATGGGCACGTGCAATAACAGAAATTGTCGTAGGCCCCCAAGGCTGGAAGCGGTGATTGCGAATCAGCTTCTCTTCCCAGGAATTGCGGGGGAAGAGTGAGAGGGGGCGGTATATACTTGACTCCGGGTAGAATATAGAAACAATCTTCCTCCTCCGATTCTTCCTCCTCACTGTCTTCAGGGTTGTATCCGGTCTCTCCAAGAGCCAGTTTACAGAGATGTATTGACTCAAGGTGGGCTTCGGCCTCCTTACTAATGAGTCTCAGCACAGGTGCTCGTCTGAAGCTCTCTTGCTCGATTCTTTTTTATTGCTCTAGCCATCTTGTGTAAATGACTTTCTCGTGATTTGATCTGAACAACCCCAGTTCCGCAGTGTCGGCTTTCCTTTCCTCTGAGAAATGACGAATTTCATATTCTTGCAGGAAACTGCTAAAGTGAGACCAGGGAGGATTGGTTTGTTTACTGCTTTCAAAGCTGAGAGGGAATCCAAATGCAGGGTCTTTGACGTCCTGCCCCACATTCTGACCTAGATTTGTCCCTAGGCCTTGACCGGCATTCTGACTCTGAGCTGGATCAACACTCGCATTCGGACCCAAACCTGCTGAAGCTTGCGAATCTGCCATTTCTGAGACTGCTGGAAATGATTCCCTGATTGGAGAGAAACTGATTAACCGACCACCCGGAACTCTGACCCAATACTTGCTCGCTGAAAGTGGGAGAGAAAGGTTTTAGGTGGGGGCGAGGATAGGCTTAGGACGGACTCATGCATATGCACTCCTTTTTTTTTATATATTTTTTTTATAAAAATGATTTTTATTAATCCTAGGAATGGTTGGAAAAGGGGGACACCTTCTTTTTCGCATTCTACGATATTCCTGGATCAGTGGGTTCCATCACTACGTCTATAGACCCCCTGTATTCCACCTGTATTGCACCTCCGGGACGGACAATCCCGGCAGAGGTCCTATAGGGCACGTGGAACCCACCAATCGAAAAGGAGAACGAACCTATGGGCATACGAGCCAAAACAAGTCAAACTCGGGGTTTTCAAAACCAAGTCCAAGTCAATGTCTAAAATCGGGAGGAGAGAGGGTCGAACGTACGTTTGAATGTACGAGACCGCAATTTGCAGGTAGAATCCTGGATGAATTGGGCATGACCTCTCCTCTTTTCGAGTTGAAAATCTGGCATGGCCTCTCGTCGCTTAGCGGCGAAATTTCGACATAATTCTCGTTAGTATGCGTCAAGAATTCGACATGGTCTCGTGTTGACACATGTCGAGAACACGTCATGACTTCTTACGAAGTCACGGCGAGAAATCGATATGTACCTACGTCGAGATATGTCAAGATTTTGACATGTACTAACGTCGAGTTATGTCGTAATTTAGACATAAGGAGGGAGAGTATGCCAAGATTTTTTTTTTTTTGAGACGAAGCATGACTCGGAGTTTGTGAGAAAATTTTGAAAACCGAGTTTAGAAAATGTTTTGAAAAGTATTGGCCAAAAACCAACCGGTCACGGTAGAAAGTGTGTCACGGACAAGTGTTGGCTGACTCACAGGCTAGGAGGACTTTAGGCGCTCAAGCGTTAGCGAAACATGTCACTTTCCGCGATGCCGTCCGTACACTCCCGGTTCTAACTCTATGTGCGGGTAGCGTGCGAGTAGTGTGAAGGTATTTTTCTAAGAAAATATTTTTTGCTTTTTTGTAAAATATTTTTTTTTATATACAATATGCAAAGGAAAAAAAACAAGAGAATGAGTCAAAGCATGACAAAAGGGGACTGCCCCAAATGTCAGATTTTACCAGTAGCTGTAGTCCAGCGTCATCCTGCCCTGTTCTGATCAGCGGGAAGAGCAAATAGCAAAGGGGAAGCCCCGGCTCCCAGAAGTGCCACATACCAAAGCACATAGAGCATGGCAAGGCTCACATGAGCATGCAAAATGACACAAATGCACACACAAGGAGAATGTAGAAATTGTCCGAGTTGATTTAAAGAAAGTTAGACTCTCTTAAGAAAAACTTTTCTCTTTTTTAGAAAATAGAAGAATGATACTGGTATGTGGGATTGTTAGACCACCATTTATCCCAAGCCCCGGGTTAGGGAGCGATACAGGAAGGTTAGTGGTTTCCACCTATATACCAAGTATCGTCTTCATTTTTTTTTTAAATAAAAAGTTTTTCAATGTACATTCCCCAGCGGAGTCGCCACTGAATGAACGCTCGCCCGAAAAAAACTTGTTTTTGAATGTGATGATAAGTTTTGTAAATTTCGGTTTTTGGGAGTCGCCATGCCCTTTTTAAAGGAAAACATTGAAAAACCTATTTTTACGAGAATTTTGGATTCGGGAGTCTGGTTACGTGTTTGGGAAGAACTAGAGAGTTCACCCAACACGCCTCTTTCGAGACTTTCAATCAATATTGGACAATTGTGGACATTCAAAGTGTGTGTGCAATATGTGTCGATGAGCAAGGCATGTAAATTTGGCATTTCATTTGATGATGTAAAGACTGGATACAACTTGTGAGCCATGACAGGGGGCCACACCCTTTACACATTTATGATTTTCATAACAAGGCAGAAGGTTAAGACAATCTGCTCAGAAAGCTCCGATGTCGTCCGACACAGGACTTCCCAGAAAGAGGATGTCGGACGACAGGATGCCTCATGGTCAGATTGTCTTTTACAATGACCAAGCTATTCTGGAACTGGAATAACATTTATTTCTCCCATTGAAGACACTATTTGAAGGTCTAAGCTCAGTTTGGAGGTTGATTGGAGTAGACAAAGTCATGATTGACTTTTAATGATACGGATGTCATATGACATAGAACATCCGAAGTCGTCTATGTCATGTGGCAAACCACCTCCATTACGTGGATCGCACCCAAACAGACCTTAGGCACCCAAATAGTGGCTCATGAGCCAAAGAATGATTAAGTAAACTTTGAGTTACTAAGGAGGATAAATTTGACAGATCTGAAGTCCAAGAAAGACTTTATAGTCTTCTGGGAGCTCCATGTCGTATGACACAGGATCTCCAGAGAGTCCTGTGTCGTCCGACAGGAGTGGCCTATATGAGTGCCCTTCAGTCTATTTGATTCCTCCTTTATTCTCAAGGCTAACCAAGCATCTTTATTAACTCAGAAACAAAGAATATAACAGATTATGTGAGTATTATGGGAGGATCACATGGCTTTAGTGGCCAAATGTGATAAATCACATGTTTATGGCCACTTTGAAGTAGCCATCACCTCCTAACTCAATGTAAATGAGCAAAGATCTAAATTTTATTGATGTTAATGCCACCAAATGTCCAGATCTGAGGTGGGGAGAAGTGAATATTGAAGATTCACTTCTCCACCACCTTTATCATGCAAAAATCCCGATTTCTACATAATATTAAAGCAAGTAAGCATGCAAGGTAGTATAAATGTATGGAAGAGTTATTTAAAGAGAGATAAAGGTTTAGTGACTACCTATTGTAGTCCACAAGGTAAGATCACCAGTAGTATGGTGTCCACCCCTTCAACACTCCAACAAAGAAGGTTTTTTTAGGTCTTGGCCTTGGTGTATGTGTGTGTGTGAAGAGGGAGGTGAGTGTGTGGGTATGAGAGAGAGAGAGACTCTATTTGTGCAGAGTTTCCCCTCTATTATACTGGTATCCTCCCAATCCTCTCTAAAGTCCACCTCAAATGACCAGCCATGCCTTGTATTTATAGGCAGGCTGATGGGAAGGTCTATGTCGTCCGACAGGGGCAGTTAAACCGCCTTAGTGTCGTCCCATGTCGGACGACAGCGTACATCATTTTGACATACTTGGGCCGAATGGCTGGCAGGCCCAATGGGTTGGATGGGCTGTGGGATAAGTGGACTTATTTTGCTTCTTTAGCAATTATGTAAGCCCAAAAATCAATTAAAGTGGACCCAAAACATGAGTTCGGGTCGGGGTACTCACACAATGGCTCCCATTTTGAAGAAGAATGCGACAGACTATTAGCAGAGTTCAAAATTACTCGTCACAAGTCATCCCCTTATCGGCCCCAAACCAACGGTGCCGTTGAAGCAGCAAACAAGACTCTAGAAAACATCATCAGGAAGATGGTTGTCCGAGGCAGAGATTGGCGGGAAAATCTCCACCTTGCCCTCTGGGGATACAGAATATCCGTCAGAACTTCCACGAGAGAAACACTGTTTGCCCTCACTTACGGAATGGAGGTCGTGCTCCCAATCGAATTGGAAATCCCCTCACTCCGTGTGTTGTTGGAAAATCAGATCAACGAAGTCGAATGGCTCCAGGTCGTCATGTTGAGTTGGCCCTACTAGACGAACGTCGTCTAAAAGCCATGGAACACACCCGGGCTTACCAAGCAAAAATGGCCAGAGCCTTTGACAAGAAAGTGAAACATCGGGACATCCGAGAAGGCGACCTCGTGATAAAAGAGAAGCCTCTGACCCACGTCAATTCGCTTGGCAAATGGGAGCCTGTCTGGATCGGCCCCAATGTAGTTCAAAAGATCTTCTCTGGAGGAGCCATGCAGCTCGCAGACTTAGATGGGAATCCTTTCATGCATCCAGTAAAAGGAGACAAGCTCCGTAGATACTATGCCTGAAGGCCGAGTCAGTTCCCCCTCGAAAGTGCTAAAAGAGTAATACCCAACAGGTTGAAAACTCGAAAGGGCGGCCTAGGTAAAAAACAGGGTTTCACTTCTCTCTCCCTCTCTCTACCTACCCCCTCTAAAAAAATATTAAAAAAATGATGAACAACTCATAGAGTCGAACTACGGAGACCTGAGCCCCTTAGTCCTCTTGTAAAAGGGGAACGTAGGCTGTCGAAAACGGTTCGATCTAAAACATAAACGAACATCATATTTTGTCACCAACACGACGATCAAGTCATAACTGCGTATCGAAAAACTCTAATGCAATTCATATATTCATTACAGTTAAACACTTTTTGATGAGTTCAAGCCAGGCTTACTCTTAAACTCACAACTAAGCTAAAAGAAAAAAAATACATTACAAAAAAAAACTAATGTGCCTGCAAGGATGATCAGTGGATACTCGGAGCTCTAGCCACTAGTGCTCGCGTCCCCTTCCTTCCTCTTCCGTCTTCTCCCACCGTGCCTCGTGTTCTTCCTGGGCACGGGAATGATGTCCGTCCTCCTCCTCCCTAGCTTCGGCCGGGTCCATCAAGCCAGCCTCTATATCAGAGCTCTAGTCGCATGGGCTTCGTCTCTGATCTCCTGCCTTCTGGGCGACGCCATAGGAACCCTGTCCCTCTGACGTTCCACTCTCACCTCATAATCAAGCATGTCATCCTCGCTCCTGTCGTAAGGACTAGCCCTCGCCTCGGCTCTCCTCAACACTAAAACAGGGACATCTTCTGGTCCCACAATGGCCTCACGCCTCCTCATAAGAGCCAACTGAGTCTCTCCCATGTGTCTCTCGTACCAATCCAAGTACCAAGTGGTCAGGAAAATGCGCTCTGGATGCCTGAGAAGGACCACAGGAGGAAAAACTTGATACCTCCATACTCGAGAGAAGAAGGAGAACGCAGATAAGTCATCCATAGAAATGGAAAACACCACCCTGGTAGCAATATCATCACAGTCCTCCAAAGGAATCTGCTCCATCCTGAACTGTCTGAGAGCTAAAGCCAAAATGTAGAAGGTAGACCAACAAAGCCCCGGAAGCATGACTACCTGAGATCCATCCTTGAGTGTACTCCTAGTCTCTATCTGCCAATGCGGAATCCACCATCGGATATCCTGGGTACGGCGCTGAGCCATCTAGCGCTCCAACGAGGCCTGATCCTCGATCTCGACAGTGACCCCCCTCCTGGAAAAAGTCCATGGCATTGAGTGTATGTAGAGCCTCCCGCAGGACTCCCAGCCTCTCCATCAGCCACATCGACAGCAAAAACGGGCTTCCCTCGTGCATGTACCGCTTCCCGGTAGACAACCGATCAATAGCATGAAGGGTCTCTCCCAAGATCAAGGTAACTATATCCCGACCCGATCGGCAGTGTACAACAACGTCCAACAGAGACCGCTGGCACATCCCAAAGGAATAGACCATAAATAAGGACTCGATTGCACAAAGAGCAAATGCATCCCAATAGCAATCACCAACCATACCCAAGCTCCTAAATCTATCCGGGAGACCAGAAATGTCAAAATAATCGGGTCCTCGAATCATACCTTGGGCTTCCTCCGGGGAGATTTGAAGAAGGCCAGATAATTTATTAACAAAAGACATCCCTCCGGGCAAGGGAGGTGCAACCTCTTCCACCTCGGGCCCTCCGAGTAAAGCCCTAAAATCTTTAAGGGTGGGAACCATTTCGTTGTAAGAGAAGCAAAAGATGTGCCTCCGAGTGTCCCAAAACGCGATGGAAGCTCTCATCGAATCATAATTCGGGACGAGCTATGATTTGATTTTATACCTTTCTTCAAAGAACACCTTGTTCCCATGCATGATTTCCCGGGACCACTCCTTGAACTTGTTGAAGAAGATCATATACAACTCCTTTGGCAATTTAGGAGAATTCTTAATGATTTTCATGGATTTTTATGGTTTTGCCCGAAACTTCAGAAGCTTGAAAAACAGAGAGGAAGATGTTTGAATTGAAGGGGAGAGATAAATCAGATCTGAGGTAAAAATTTAAATAACCTTGTTAGATGCCGTCCTTGTCCGCGCGGATGAGATTGCAGCCTCAATCTCATCCACACGGATGACATTGTCACCCAGTCAAAAAAAAAATTCTGACAGCAGTAAAAACTGCTTGCCCCCAATGCAATGTTTTCCCAAACAGCCAAGCAGAAACAAAGCCTGCCCATTCCCCATTTTCCATTCAAAATCCCATTTTTCATCACATACACACCCATACATAAAACACAAAACTGGGCTGATACAACTTGCATTCAGTGCATAATTAACAAAAAAAATCATCATATAAAAAAAGAAAGAGACAATAATGTAGTAACCCAGTTATTACATTCCAAAAACAGAAACAGTGTGCATCAAATGTATATGTTTTCTCTTTCTGCCCTAACAGACGCAGTCACTCACCGTCAATCAGAGTCGCTGTCTGAATCAGAAACGGGATCATCCTCCCTGGCAATTCTCTTGCCGCGCCTTCGCACCCTCCGCTGAGCCGTGCTCGGTCCCTCTGCAGCTGCCTTCGGGAAAGCCATCCCCGACTCTATGTCAACCTGTTCGGCGTCAGAATATGTGTCCTCAGGATCAGCAGGCACACCTCGGTACGGCACCCTGATGTCAGCAAAAAATTCGTAGCCGAAAGAGAAAGCGTTCGAGCCCTTGCCATACGTCTCCTGGGTCTGCCAGGGAGTCCCGTAATCCCCCTGCGGCTCAAAGGTGCCATAACCTCCTCGGTACGAAGAAGAGGTCTCACCAGCTCCGCCCTATACGTAGCTCGGTCCCTCCATAACCCCGAAGATGATGTGGGCCCGCGAGATCTCAATGCTCCTATCCATATAGGGAAAGAGAGGAATGTCCGCCAACTGTTTGAGAGGAGTCGACTCTCTGGGTTGGGTATGGGGAGTCTCCATAGACCTCCTGCCTGGCATAGGCCTGCTAGCTGGAATAGGGGACCTCTCTCGCACAGAGGCACTAGGCGCTAGTCGCGATGCCCTTTCGAAACTTCGAACGTTCCCCCGCGTCACAAGGTTGCGGATGAACCTCTTGGCCCCGATGACCTGGAGCAAAAGCTGATCGACAACCCGGGCCGAGTATTGCACAAAAAAAATGAGAGCATCAAAAACAGTCGAAGCAATGGCGTAAGATGTACAAAGGCTAAGTAATCAGAATGTGATCAGCACATAACTGGGCATTCGGTCAGGGCCGAAAAGCTCGAGGTGTCACCTCTGGGAGAGGTATCTGCGCCCGCATTCTAACCCCCTCCTTGGTATAAGAGAAGTCAGCTCGAGGGAGTCTGATGACAGGATCCCTTCCCTCGCCAGCACATGAGGCATCCTCAGACTGCGTCTCACAAACGCCAGATAAGGCTCCTGAGTGACATACTCCATGGCAGGCCGCCCAGCCCTAAACCACTACCAGCTCTTCGTCCCTTCCCGGGGATACAACATGTCAGCCGGAGGCTCGAACGGTGCCAAAGGGGCCATCCCTAGACCGTGTTGCCCAGTCACCCTCTCCCAGGATACACCTCTGCTCCGTCCAGCGCTTGGCACCGCCCAGTTGGTCAACCTCAAACTGACCCCAGGGGTACATATTAAATCTCTCATTGGTATCCGCCCTAAAAAATGGCACTATGTCCGGATACCTTATCTTCTTCGTGGTCCTGCTAGTCCTTTTCACCCTAGCCTCCTTTGTCCACCAAAGCATAGCTGGGTATGCAAAAACCTCTCCCAAGACATGGTCCCACAGGGCGCATCCAAAAATCTCCAGAGCCCAGATCTGCATCCAACAAGGGAGACCCGTCAATACAAAGATACATATACAATATGTACAAGAGATACGGGAAAAAGAGTATACCTCCAACAGGAACTCAAAGCAGGTTAGGGAGGTGGACGCCTTCCTGCTATACCTATCCATGGCGAAGTACAACTTTGCCAGACCTGCCTCTCCCCAAGCGAACTCATCGATCCTATTGATGTCCGCCAAAGACCCCAACAAGGCAAACACAGCTGTGCCCTCAACATGCCAAAATAAGCGAGCAATCTGCTCAGTGGAGATGGTTTGATCCCCTCTCTCATACCGAGCTATGCTCTCGGTCAGCTTCGCAACCACCACGGAATACTCCATGCCCATTCCCTTCCTCGGCATGGGAACGATCCCCAGTAGATCCATCAGCTCCCTGTCAGTATACCCATCATGCCACTCTAAGCTGATCCCCTTGAAGGATAGGCCGATAATGGCAGTATAGTCAGTGAGGGTCATGGTAGCCTCCCCCCAAAAGAAGTGGAACGTCTGGGTAACATCCTACCAGTGCTCAACCAAAGCAAGATAGAGCCCCTTGCTCTTATGCAAACCCACTAACCCCCTCAAGCACTCAACAAAGCCGTAAAGGTTAGAGGCAACCACAAGCTGTCGATGACTCCTGTAACCCTCCCTACCAGCTGTGGGCAATGCATCCCAAAGCCTAACGACTGCCTCCACAGAGCCTCGAGTCTTCAGTTTGTCCAACTTGCTCTGGATGACATCCGCTCTCCCCTGAAAGTAAACACAACGCAAGCATGTCAACAAAATTGCAAACATGGCATGAACACAAACAGAAAAAGAGAAAATAAACTCTGTCCCATTTTCGGACACATTTTTTTCTCCATGCACTTTATTTTCATAAATCTAGCATGCATGTATTCTTTCTCACGTTCAATCATCATGTTATCAAACATACGTTCACAAAAACGAGTTTTCATCACAAAAATCTCACATACAAGAGTCCGTCCCAAATTCGATAAATTTGCACCCACTTTATTTTCACGTTATGCAAATTACTCATATTTTTTACAAACAAATTGCATATTTCTACTACCCATGCTTTCAATTAAACATATGCATCGTCAATTTCACATTACAACGGCAAAATCAACAAAAGCCCCAAATCTTGACAATTCAAGCCTTAACTCTAGCATGAACCAATTTTGATGAAAAATCAATAAAATCGACAAAATTGAGTGTCATACCATGCGGAGATCTTCATCGGTGTCCCAATGTTGCCACATATCCTGGTAAACTTCGTCGTTTACCGATTGAGAGAGCGTGTAATGGCGATGCATCCTCACCAATTCAAGTCGCTTCTCCGCAGCCTCTCTGCTCATGCGACCTTAGCGAACTACATTAGCTCCTTCCCCTCGCTCCATAGCCTCAATTTCGAAGGTCTTAGCGAGGATTTTGGACAACAATGGAGTTTCTCTCTCTATTTTCTCTCTGTTTCTCTCGACACCTGCGTTGGAAAACAAGAAAGAAGACCACGGCGCCTGTCTGCTCTTGGAACCTGTCGCCATGCGATCTGGTCCACGCGGATAAGATTGTAGGGTAAAAACCCTACTTTGCCATTTTAATTCCTGGCACTCTGCATCTAGTTCCCCAGTCTAACAGAAAGTTAACAAGAGTTAACTTCTCCAATAGAACTTAACGGAAGTCCATTCCCTTCCGTATTTTCAACTTTGGCCTCCAAAGTAAGCCCGATTTTCTTAACGAAAGTCCATTTCCTTCCGCATTCCCAACTTCGGCCTCTAAAGTAAGCCCAATTTTCTTAACGAAAGTCCATTCCTTCCGCATTTCCAACTTTGGCCTCCAAAGTAAGCCCGATTTTCTTAACGGAAGTCCATTTCCTTCCGCATTCCCAACTTCGGCCTCCAAAGTAAGCCCGATTTTCTTAACGGAAGTCCATTTCCTTCCACATTTCCAACTTTGGCCTCCAAAGTAAGCCTGATTTTCTTAACGAAAGTCCATTTCCTTCCACATTTCCAACTTCGGCCTCCAAAGTAAGCCCCATTTTCTTAATGGAAGTCCATTTCCTTCCATATTTCCAACTTCGGCCGTCATCATAAGCCCAAATTCTTTTCTCCGGCAATCATTGTAAGCCCGTGCAGAGAATATACATCCCCAGCAGATAACTCTCAGCCGTCATCGTAAGCCCGAATCCTTTTCTCCGCCAGTCATCGTAAGCCCGAATTTTTCCCAGCTTCGCCAAATGAGCAAGTCTGTAGGTGACGAAAGTACACCATCGTTAGTCAAGTCCGTCTTCGGCAACACCTCCGTTAGTTGAGTCTATCTTCGACAACACCCTCGTTAGTCAAGTCTACCTTCGGCAACACCTCCGTTAGTCGAGTCTATCTTCGGCAACACCTCCGTTAGTCGAGTCTATTTTCGGCAACACCCTCGTTAGTCGAGTCTATCTTCGATAACACCCCGTTAGTCGAATCTATCTTCGGTAACACCCCCGTTAGTCGAGTCTATCTTCAGCAACATCCTCGTTAGTCGAGTCTATCTTCGGAAACAACCCTCGTTAGTCGAGTCTATCTTCGACAACACCCTCGTTAGTCGAGTCCATCTTCAGCAACGAAAAAGCGGTGGGGAGGTCCAGTCATCTGACCACCTTGGTTACTTCTTAACCCCGCAAGACCTGAACTGCGACCGGCTTGATTCCCACTTGGGATACGTATGAATCCTTTAAAAGGGTGCATCCATCCGACCGCCTCGGTCACCTCCTCACCCATCTAGGTAAAAGTTTGCCAGATTGGGATCCTCACTTCTGTCGACGACCCAACTTTCCCTGAAAGTACCGTCGCCGAGGGGCTACTGTAAGTGCCCCAATTTGGGTCGTTAATGTTTCGTCATCCCAAATTAATGATTTATAATCATTTAGGGGCATTTTGAACATTATTTTGACAATTTGAATGAGGAAGGACCTCTTAGGAATAAGAAAATGGCATGGGACATCGGTGGAATTTGTCATTTCCAATAAAAAAAAAAAGAATATTGACTAAATAGAAACAGCCAAAACAGCTTTCTGCAAAAATCAGGCACGCTGCTGATCCCATCCGCGCGGATGAGATTGTGCCTACAATCTCATCCACGCGGATAAGATTGTACCCCAGTCAACCTATAAATACAGCCCTTCTCCCTCAGTTTTGAGAGGCCAAAAATTACGAAATCATACTGTTACTCTATCAAAATTCATTCTCAAACAGCCCTCAACACTCCCACCACTCAAATTCAACACCAAATTCAACACCAAATCCACTCCCAAACCACTCTAAACCTTGAATCATTCAAACCCTAAACACAAACCCAAAAAACATTGGTAAACACCTTGTTCTCCCTACTCAAATCTTCTTCATTCATACATACATTTAATATATATAAATGATGTAGTGTTGTTGGTTTGTTAGTTGTTCACCTCTCTTCCCCCTTTGTCCCAAGGATCCAAGAGGATCTCCATGGAGTTCATCTCCATGGATGATTCTCTACAAGGGTCCACATTTTTATTGTGTATTTCCCTTGTCCCTTTACATTTCTAGTCCATACTTGTTAATTGACCTAGGATGTGGTCATCTTGGAGTGATTATAATCTTCATTTTCTTGCAAATGCCCCCCTCCATAGTTTAAGATGTTCACCTTAGAACCATTTCCATGGATGAACATCCTTAAGACTTACACAAAATTAGGTCACACAAGATGTATGAGATACACTTGAGTATAGGTCTCAAGGATGGTCCTTCTTGTGACCACCTTAGAGATCTTCCTCTAAAGTTGATATATTTTGACCTAATTTTCTTGTTAATTTACTTTTTATATCAAAATCCCCCTTGTCCCTAGCAAATGAAATGCTTACAAAATCCTAATGTACCCCCGGGATGGCTTGATTAAGTGGATTCATCACTTATGACCACTAATCAAAGTCTAGGGAAAGAGAGGACAAGCATGGATGCCAAAATCCAAACATCCCTTTATTTTCTGTTTTTCCAGTTACAGTTTCCAGTTAAGTCCTGTAAATCCAATTAAATTTCTGGAAATTACAGTGACTGATTAAGAAACTGTAAAAATAGTAAGATTGTATGTTAGTCCGCATGGATAAGATTGCACTGCAAAGTCATCCACGCGGATGACATTGTCAACTGCAAACAAATTTCCAATTCCTGTTATTTTCAGTTTAGTCACTGTTTTCAAACTGTTTTCCAGTCCAGTCCTTGGTATTTCTGCTATTTCCAAAAAATCCTTTTTATTCAAAATATTTTTCAAACACACACATACACACACAAAAAGTTTCAAGTTTGGAAGACTCGTCATACGAGGCATTTCGGGTGAATGCCAAACGTTCTTCCCGGAGTGTAACGTGACCTTCGGACTCATTTCTCTAATTTTTGGGCATTTTTCAAAGTTTTGGCCCCTAAACTAAAATGGCGTGGCAATTTCGTTGATTTTTCAAAGTCCGATTCAAAAACGTTTTCACACAAAAAAGGTTTCTTATCGGGCGCCCAAAAGGAAAAATCGGGTACATCACACCTCCCACTAAGCGCATTTGGTTAAGGTCGTTAGCCCGACCGTAGTCCCACTTTTGAGTTGGGGTTGGAGAAGGCCATCTTGTCTTTGGCCTTTGCTTTCCTTCCCTTGGCCCATATGCTTTCGCGGGCACAAACACCCACCACTTTCCACATATATGTACCATTCTTTATTAGCTCCGTTGGTTCCCAAAGAATTTTTGTGGCCTTTTTCTTGGCCTTTCTTTTATTTTTCTTGTTCCTGGGGACCTCTCCCCCAAACTCATTTGGTGCCTTGGTCTCACAAACATCAAGCACCTCATGCTCAACAAAATCATAAGAGATGTTATCTTGATTACACATATTAGCAAAAAAAGTATCGGATATATCAAGAAAATAACATTCCTCAATATCAGCACATGAATCAATAATTTCAAATTTTTAAGGGAAGAAGGATTTTAATGCTGACACCGACTCCTTGTGGGAGCGGTCTAGGAGGTGATACAGTCTGTCACTCTAAGAGTGTTCGTCGACCTTGTTGTTACTAGCCATGGTATGTACGTCCACATTATCCCTAGGATTCTCACCATCACTTGGCATCCTATCTACACACTCCTCTATTTCATATATAAACTCACTAGAGTCCCCCTCATCATCCATGGGGTATTTCATCATACCATTAGCGGGATCTCAATCCTCTCACCTGCCACCATAATAGACAATTTCCCATTCTCCATATTTATTATAGTATTAGTTATGGCTATGAAGGGACGTCCTAATAAAATAGGAGACTCTCTACACATACTTTCTCCATTAACCATATCCAAAACCACAATGTCAACGAGGAAAATCAAAGTCCCCACTTGGACTAACACGTACTCTACAATACCCATAGGTAACCTAGTAGAGCGTTCCATTAGATGGAGGGTCTCTGTGGTGGGATTTAACTTAGACAAGCCCAATTTCAAATACATGGAATATGATAATAAATTTATGTTATCATCAAGGTATAACATCGCCTTCACCTTCTTAGAGTCCCCTAAATTAATAGAAATCGTGAAACTTCGAGGTCCTTTTGTTTAGGTGGGTGGTCCTGTTAAACTATGGCACTAGCACTCTCTCCCATAATCAACATCTCATCTTCTCCATACATATGCTTTTTTGAATTAATGTCCTTGAAAATTTTGGCATAGGCAGGAATGTTTTTGATAACTATAAGCAAAGGGAGATTAATTCTTACTTTAGAGGACATCTCTGTCAACTCTTTCAATCGATGCTCTATCTTGTGTCTCATCAAACGACCAGAAAAGGGCACATGTGGTACATATGGCTTGGGGGTATATAAGTGTCTTTGGGATTTTCTCCCAATCCATGTGTACTCTTTCCAACATCTTTTTTAGAAATAGAAGGAGGAGAGGAATAAGATGAAGGAGAACTAACCTCTTGACTTACCACTTTTCCATTCCGTAGTATGGATATGTTGCCCTTAACTTTGAAAAGTTTCGGGCTTATAGCTTTGGAGGGCTTCAGCAAATTGCCCTATTTGAGTTTCAAGCTTTTTAAAAGCAGCACTATGTTGCCTTGATTCTTGTTGTTGCTCCACCCCGGATTGTAGGTATTACTATAAGGATTGTTTTGCGGAGGCCTTGGGATGTACCCTTTCAGTGCATGTGTCTGCTCATCATTAGTAATAAATTATGCACCACTGGGAAAAAAGTTAGTAGCATGAGTATATAAACTGCATATAGAACAAGCATCTTGCACAACATTGGAACTCAGGGAAGTGCCCTTAGCATTAAATATAACAATCAACTGTGACACTTGCCTAGACAAATTATCATTTGCTTCCAACTCATGTACTCTGTTAGCCTTACCTCTAGTATATGGCTGAGCAGCACATCCACTGCTATCTTGTGAAATTGTTGTGGTTTCTGTTCTTACCAGAAATTGACTTCCCAGTCAGAAAGCACAAGTGTGACATCAGTTCTCTAAAGTCCTTCCTAGGAACTGCCTTGTACTTGCCAGTCAAAGTAAGAAGTCCAGCTATTGTAGACGCGGTGGCATCTTGCACCTCTTGAGAGACTCTCTCTTCAGCTTTGGGCACACGGAATTCGTAGGTGTCCGTGATGTCCATATAATATATGGTGACATCTAATCCTTGGACATTAGCAGTTAGGCAAGGAATTGTCCTTCCATTTCCTAGATCTCTCAAGCCAGAAACCGCATTGGCATAGAACTAGTCAACATAGGTGGGAATTGTATAGTGTTGCTTCTTGTTGAACAAGGGAAGAACTCCAGAAGCCTTCATCTTCCTTATCATTTCTCTCCCCAAAGCATCTTGCTTCAATTCTTCTTCTCTAATTTCCAAGCCTGAAGGATGAAGTGAGGATCCTACAAAAAGAATTTGACCAAGTTAGATCCATTTCAAGAAGTCATAGTTCACATGAGGTTTAAGCACACATGAGGTCTATATAAACATGAAAATAAGTAGCATAACATCCAATAGAGTAAATGAGAAACAACAAGCAGTTTCAAATAATAGCACTATGCGGTTTCCACATGCGGTTTAAACTTATGCGGTTTTACTCTAAAGTGAACATGCGGTTTTAAGCAAGAAACTGAGGTTTTATAGGTGAGGTTCTAAGGTATATTCAATGTAAAATTTTCAAAAATTTTCTAAGTATGGAAAACATAATTTTGAAATCACACAATCCAACATATTGAATATTTTTAGAAAATTGACATGAACAGTTTATGAACATATGACGAACACGAAGAACATCAAGAATAGAGACATGATAAATTTTCACCAAATTCAACAAATAGCATATCAAAATGATTCTAACAAGTTGTAGAACAACAATATAACAATGAAAACACAAATTTTGTTCAGAATCATTAAGAAATCATGAATAACACGGAGTGTGTTTAGAAAATCCCAAAAACTGTAAATTCAAAAATTAGCAACCTATATAT
The DNA here is from genome assembly GCA_022495995.1 of Adenophora triphylla var. japonica. Taxonomy (NCBI): domain Eukaryota; kingdom Viridiplantae; phylum Streptophyta; class Magnoliopsida; order Asterales; family Campanulaceae; genus Adenophora; species Adenophora triphylla. Next base: position 82,533 of record JAFEMH010005396.1, read on the forward strand.
AGTTAGATCATCAAATAAATTGCATAAACAGAATCCATACAGTAAAACGAGCAAAACCCAACAAGAATCAGTCAAAATGATCAAGAAATGAGGAATTAAACAGCCAAAATCTATTCAAGCATACGAAGGGTTTCTCAACAGTTCAACAATGGAGTTTTTACATATTCAAAGATTTAAAGTCAGAAACTTACCCTATCCCTTTCGGATTTCTATCGCGACTATGTCGTTGGTAAAAGAGTTGAGTTTTGAGGGAAATTTGTAAAGAAGCTTTGACTGCTTAGGATTTTTGGATAAGCTCACGGTCTGGTACTTGGGATTACCCGATTTTCTATGAGTCCTAGAGACACGAAAGAAATGACAAAAAACTCCAAGAGTGGGCTCGTATCCTAAAATGCGGCAAGTGACTAGAAAACTGTTTACAGTCCTAACTGTGTTGGCCACCATCTGAAGGGTGACGACATTGTTCACACTAAGGAACAAGGAGATAAAGGGATCTAAGGGCAACCTAAGGCCTAGCTCGAATTGACCCACAAAGAAGGCCACCCTCTCTCTACTCTTGATCAAGTTGACGATCTCAACTTATTCTTTGTTTACGTACGTAAATTTGTACTCGCTACGATGAATGTTGTAATCTGAGCAGAATTTACGACAAATTTAATTTGCTCCAACGTCTCTGCATACTCAGGTGCATCGGTCTTAGAGTTCTGTGAAGCAAAGCCCAACAAGTGTGAGCTCTTGATAACAATCTTATCACTCTCCTCTAACCCCAACTCATTAAGAATTTCCATATCGGAGTCACTTTCCTCTCCCTCTTCTATCACAATTTCCCCATCCATGGCATCATTCCCTTTATCTGCTTGTGGCTAGGAGGCCATAATGTCTATAGTAACCTGCTCGGCCAACCGAGCCTTCTCAAGGATCTCGCGATCACCTTTGAGCTAGCACTCGTGGCATGGCCATCATCATTGTCATCATAACCACGACCAGACAATTGTCAGTTTTGTGAATCCTCCCTAGCGTCGCTCCTCGCAATACCTGCAAGTACAAAAGCGGGGCCAAACACCAAGACAGGTGGAGAGATCGAGCTCGTTGGAAGGCCAGCCCCCCTCCTATCCTAGCTCCTAATTCTATACTCCCTCCGTCCAGTTACATACTTCACACTTTCTATTTTGGGCGTCCAATTATATACTTCACACTTTGTCTCCTACATTATTTTAATACTCACAACACCATTATAATTTACTATTCCCTCCACTCATTCTCTCTCCTATTTTACTTTTACACTCACAACATTATATTATTATTATTTTCCTTAATCCACGCGTGAACAGTAACTGTGAAGTATTAACTTGGACGGAGGGAGTATATGTTAGGGGTGGCTTTGTTCCTACCACATAGTGGTTTTCGATGTGGTTTATGAGCGTTTTTATTGTTTGCAGGTCAAAATCGGGTACGCAGCCAGCCCGTTCGACCTACACGCCAACATTAAATGAAATCGCGCCTTCCTAAGGCAAATGTCAGCATTGTTTCTCGCTCCTGTAATGATGCAAAGGTATGACGGCGTCCTTTCAAAATTCAGAATGCCCCGAGATTGGCGCCAGTTGTCCCCCACGTGGTCTACCCTCACCATGCATGTTGATATTCCACCCCTACCTTTCTCAGTTAGTCAGCATTAAACAACCAACCGAGCAAGCCGTCGAGATTTATGCTTCGTACTCTTCCTCTACTCGAATAGAAAGCAGGGGCCACTGAACGAAATAATCTAAGTCCTTGCTCGTGTCTTACTACATGGGGGCCTAAAGCCTAACCCATAACGATCATAGGTTCGTTCCAAATCAGTTTATACTGCGTTACTACGTAATGGGCTAGGCCCATATCTCTGCATCAACTCTGAGCTCATTATTGAGCTCGAGCTCGCCCTGAAGAGGGACTATATTCATCTCGTTTGGGGGCTTGGGGCCCAAGGAAGTTTGGCTCCTCGTAGAAGGCCGATCAGAGCTCTCCATAATCGAGCGGGACTCTACTCGGGCAATCCTACTCAAACAAGGATATTCTAATTCCCTCTGTGATATAATTCTAGCCAAGATTAACTCTCCTAATAATGCAACTCAACTACGGAATTTCAATTCTTGAGTATTACTCCACCGCCCACCTTTAAATAAGAGGTTAATTTCAATGCCAAAATCAGGTTTATTCTATTCTCCAATCTCTCTCCTTTAGTTTGATTATATTTTTTCTCTAAAGGAATCTTACTTTCACGTCGGATGATCTTTGCTAGTGAAATCCCGACTTAGTTTACATGTTTGTTTATCTGTTTCAGACTTAATCAAGGCAAATCCAAGTATCCAATCTGTTGATTCCGGCTAAATTGACCTAAATACAATTTTGATTTGATCATCGCCTAAACATAATGCACTCAGTTTTTCGCAATATACTACAGCTGGTCATGATCTGGAACCAGATCACTTACCAATCTCGTTAACCAGATTATATCTCATTGTTTGCTTCTAGATTATTTCATTGCTTACTTTTAGTAGTGCCATGTGGGCTGCTCTGTAATAGACAACATTCATATTCAATATAAAATTATACATATTGTTTATGCATAATGCCGTCTTCCCAAACCAATCATGTAAGAAACAAAATACATATTCAATAGTATAAAATTATGGCGGAGTTTTCATCACCAAATTGAAATCATATGAATGGAAAATCATATGAAAGGAACGTATATAGATCCTACGGATTGATAAAATTAAGGGCTTACTTGAGATATGGTCTCAGACAAGATTGGTATACCTTTGTCCTATTTTCTTTTGAGTTTCTCTTTACGTGATGAAATATTAAACTTCTATTTTAATTCTTAAAAAAAAAAAAAAAAAAACTTCTATTCTTATTCTACTACATACAATGACAATAATACAATGATTAAAAAAACTTCCGTTTGTATTTTTCTACATAGAATACAACTATATAACTTATATCATTGTGCCACTAATCAGATTGCTTTGCTCAAAATAAAATAAAATAAATTGTATTCTAGGTAGAAAAATAAAACTAGAAGTTTTGCAAATGAATTTGAAACTACTCGACGGATTATAAAATTGTAATGAATAGTTGTGATAATTTATGTGCCGCATCCTTTTTTATGTGCATGAACAATACATCACCGCCAAAGAATTTAACTTTAGTTTAGTTTAGTTCTGGTATTCGATGTTACATCTAAAAATATTAGTTTAAGTAATATTCAGTATTTATTTTCATAGCGAAAGGTAAGAGTTTGAATCCTATTAAGTATAAAGGATATGTAATTAAAGAAATGAGGTGGTGGTCTCCCACGAGAACAAGGGGATCCGTCTCATGCATGAGACGGGTCGACCCATAACCCATGGGGCACTTAATTGATTGAATAAGGCGGTGGTAAGTTGACCGACATGCCAAGAGAGTAGTCAGCCTGACACGTGGCAGCCTCTTATAGGTCCAATTTTTTTTTCTTTTTTGTTTGCTTTTTACTTTTTTTTTTTTTAGTTTTTATATTATTTTTTCGACTTTTCAGTGGTTTAGAAAAAGCAATAGTTACCATCTCTTAATGTAATGACTGTATACATATATAGTAACATTGTTCATAAGTAAACATAATACCTGATTTAAAAAAATAAAAGCTCGTTTTCACCCATTTTTTCAAATGTAATACAAATTATATGTATTACATTTGAAATGTAATAACTTATGTATATGAATGTAATAGCTTATACAAGCGTAAAATCTAAGGAGAAACGTGTTTCTCCTTAGCGCTAAGGAGAAACGTGTTTCTTAACCGGTTTATTAACGGGTTTAATTGAACGTTTAACGAACCGATTTCTTAACCGGTTTAATTAAAACATGTTTGCCCTAAGTTTAATACCAAAACGAAATCAGTAACAAGGGAACCCAGTTGAATATCCAGAAACTATATCCAGAAATCAGTAGCAAGCGAAATCAGTAGCAATCGAAGGAATTATGGGAAATCCAGTTGATGAAATCAGGAGCAAGCGAAAATTCGATTGTGAGTTCACATGTTATTATTGTTTTGGTTCGCATTTTCATAAATTTCTGGATATATTAAGCATACTCATCTGTATATGAATTTAACAATGTATTTTAGTTTGAAATTTACAATTTCTGTGTATTGATTTTGTGTTTTATGTTTAACGATTTACCATTCTACTTAGTATTGTCTCTTGGCTTTTAATTCATAATTTTCGTCATGTTTAACAATGTGTTTTAGTATTGTCTCTTGGCTTTTAATTCATAATTAAAAAGGTTCTGGATATAAATTAAAAAGCTTCTAAATATCAATTAAAAAGGTTCTGGATATCATTTGAAAAGGTTCTGGATATAAATTAAAAAGCTTCTGGATATCCTTTCAAAAGGTTCTGGATATCCTTTCAAAAGGTTCTGGATATGTTCTGGATATCCAGAACCTTTTGAAAGGATATCCAGAACCTTTTGAAAGGATATTCAGAAGCTTTTGAAAGGATATCCAGAAATTTTGTATTGGCCATGATCTTGGCCCATGGAGAAACGGGTATCCAGAACCTTTTGAAATGTTATCCAGAACCTTTTGAAATGATATTCAGAACCTTTTGAAAGGATATCCGGAAGCTTTTTAATTTATATCCAGAACCTTTTTAATTGATATCCAGAACCTTTTTAATTGATATCCAGAAGCTTTTTAATTTATATCCAGAACCTTTTTAATCGATATCCAGAACCTTTTTAATTATTTGTGAATATTTTCTGGATATCATTTTGAAAGTTTTTGGATATTCAATTGTTTGTTTCTGGATATTCAATTGTTTCTAGATATTCATTTGTGGATATTTTCTGGATATTCATTTGCTTGTTTCTGGATATTCAATTGTTTGTTTCTGGATATTCATTTGCTTGTTTCTGGATATTCATTATTATGTTTCTAGATATTCATTTGTGGATATTTTCTGGATATCATTTTGAAAGTTTCTGGATATGCATTTTGATAGTTTCTGGATATTCATTTGTATGTTTCTGGATATTCACTTCATTTATTTCTGGATATCCTTTCTTTATTATTCTGGATATTCATTTCATTTATTTCTGGATATCCTCTTGATTTTTTTTTTTTTTTTATGTTTTGTAGCTGCAGATTTAAATAAAGGTGAAGGTAGTAAGAAGCATAAGAAGAATCAATTAAGTGAAGGTCAAGTTAAGAACTCAAATAAGAAATCAACAATGGATGTGGTTGAAAGTGGTAAGAAACAGGCATTTGAACATTGTTGTGTCCCAGAAAGGCTTATTGATCTTGGTTTAACCCCTGCTCAGAAAGAAGATGTTAAATCTATAGGTTTTGGTGGACTATTAGAACTTAAGTTGAATAGATTGCCAACAGGGGGAATTGTGGAATATTTTGTGGAAAGATTTGATTCGGGAAGCTTTATTCAGAGAATCAAAAATAACAAGTATTATATAACAACAAATGATGTTTTTGATATTCTTTGTCTTCCTAGGAACTTAAAAAAAGAGAAGATAATTTGTTCAATAGGAATTGACAAAGAGTTGAGCGCACGATATAAAAATACTTTTGGGAAAGTTAAAGATGGTATTCCAGCCCGTCTGCTTGGTGAACGCATCAAAGAACTACCTGATGGAGGTGATGAGTTTAAACGCCTCTATGTCTTGTTTGCTGTCAGTTTCTTTCTTGCACCAGTAGTAACAAAGGCTGTTGACTGTTCTTTGTTGGCATTGGTTGAAGATGTTACTCAAATCAAAAAGTTTGATTGGTACCAGTTTGTATTGAATAAGTTATCTGATGGTGTTAGGAAGTTTAAGGCTTCTTCTGGCAGTAAAGTGAGGTGTTGTAGTGGTTGTGTGGCAATTCTTTTAATAGCTTACTTTCATAGATTTCCATATTTGCGTAAACATGAACCAACTGCACGTCCTTTGATTCAACATTGGACTCAAGAGAAAATTTCTGTCAGGGCTGGGAATGAAGCTAAGATTGGTTGGGGTGGAGTTCTTTATTTGGATAATGTTTATCCTATTACGAGCTATGAGGATGATTTAGATGAAGGACAAATTGGATTGTTGATTGATCTTTGCTCCTTTTTGTTGAGGATGTAAGTCATCCTACAAAAATACCTGCAAGTGAAAATGTTCCAGAAGTTTTGGATTCTGTTAAAGAGTCACTGGAAATATTTCACAATGATATTAAAGTTGCTATCAATGCTCACATTGCAAGGATTTCAAAAATTGAGAAGGGGAAAGAAAAAGTTAATAATGATGATGTTGAGAAAGGATCTGCTGAAGAGGAGGATTTGGTTGGTGATAGTGAATCTTGGGGAAGTCAGGTTTTTGATTACATTGATGATATTATTGATAAGTTGAAAACTTCAAAATTTGAGCTGAAGGAGAAAGGGAAGGTTGGACCATTGCCAACATTTAGGATTTTATCACAGAGTCAAGAATACGGCGTACGTCTGATGATAATGTTGACAAATTTCAGAATTTTGATGACGGATATACGCATGAGCATTATGAGGATCAAGATGTTACCAATGTTGATCAACCAATCGAAGATCAATCGCAGAGCATCAAATAGCTAGGCTTAATACAGAGGATCAAGTTCCGATTCCCATCTGTTTAAACAACCAATGATTGAGCCTATGTCTGTTATTAAAGAAGTTGACGTGGAAGAAGAATATTCTTCACAAATTTTGGGTGATATTGATAATTTGGTTGGTAAAATTTTTCAACATGGTGTTAATTGTGAGAAGTTTGATAAGATGTTAGATGAAGTGCATTTGGAACCTGTGAATGGTGAGATTATTCTTTCATCTGAATTTATGGTGAAGAATAAGGAAGTAATGATTGGTATGTCAAAGCTAAAGATGGAAGTGGTTGATTATTGCTTCTCAAAATTGATTCTTCCATAATCAAAAAAGTAATATCCTGTTTTTATTTCAATATTATTACAGTTGAAATTAAATATGGTATTCAAATTCTAATATTATTTTTTTTCAGTGCTTTTTTTCAGTTTAATGATCTCATTGGACTGGAAGCAGACGATATTTTGAGTATGAGAGAAGATATAAATATCATAGGTGTAATTGTGAATGCTTGGGCAATGTTGTTGAACAAGCTGGAACATAAAAAGGGTGTAATGAAGAGATTTATGTTTGGTGTTGAACATTCTGTAAGTTTACTTTTTTTAACAACTTACAAGTATATATCGATTGCAGGGTATATATCCATGAAATTTCTTTAAGATATTGTTTATCATTTATATTAACAGGCTACTTGGGCAAAACGTTCTTGCAATGCTCGTATTGGTGCTGCAGAAATGCTTCAAACTTTTTTGTATTGGAAAAATGATGTTAATGTCGATGGAAATCTAATGGATCTGAAAGAAGTAGATCTGGTATGTATTTTCATTTTTCAGTACATTTTTGGATATCATATTGAAAATTTTTGGATATACTTTATGGTATTTCTGGATATATCCATGACCAAGGCCAAGGCCTATGTCATGGCCAAAGTAATTTCTGGATATACTTTATGGTATTTCTGGATATACTTTATGGTATTTCTGGATATATCCATGACCAAGGCCTAGGACAAGGCCAAGGCCAAGGTCTATGCCATGGCCATAGTAATTTCTGGATATACTTTATGGTATTTCTGGATATACTTTATGATATTTCTGGATATATCCATGACCAAGGCCTAGGCCAAGGCCAAGGCCAAGGCCTATGCCATGGATTTAGCCATGTCCAAGACAAATAAGAAATTTCTAGATAGTCACCTAATATATTTCTGGATATACTTTATGGTATTTCTGGATATATCCAAGGCCAAGGCCTATGCCATGGCCAAAGTAATTTCTGGATATACTTTATGTTATTTCTGGATATACTTTATGGTATTTCTGGATATATCCATGACCAAGGCCTAGGCCAAGGCCAAGGCCTATGCCATGTCATGTCATAGTAATTTTTGGATATACTTTATGGTATTTCTGGATATACTTTATGGTATTTCTGGATATACCCATGACCAAGGCCTATGCCATGGCCAATGCCATAGATTTAGCCATGTCCAAGACAAATAAGAAATTTCTGGATAGTCACCTAATATATTTCTGGATATACTTATTTTTTTGCAGTTTTTTATCCCATACTTTAAGGGAAGCAATAAAAGTGGGCACTTTACACTATATGTGTACAACATGGCTTCAAAATTCATTCACTATTTTGACAACCTTTCAATGAATGAAGCAAAAAAGCTGAAGTTGTGAAACTTACGAAAGCATTGGTATATGTTTTGAAACTTACGAAAGCAGTTTTATATTTTCCATTTTTGTTTTCATTGGTTATCTAATATTTTATACTTTAAATTTTTTCAGTATGTGCCTATGAAAGCTTTTTTGAAGAAGATTGATCATCCATGTATAATGATTTTGAAGGCAAAAAATCATATAAATTTGAATACATGGAATGTGATTGGGTTCTTAAAGAAAATGATGTTAACCATGATTGTGGAGTTTATGTGATGTCTGAGATGAATGATTTTCAAGGATCAAAGTACTCATGCCCTGAGTTATGTCAGGTACTATTAAAGTTTTTTTTATTCATATTTATATTATATGAGTTTGTATATATATGTTTTAACATTTTTTTTTTACTTTGTAGGATAAACAAAGGATCCGTCTACGAGCTGAAATTCTTTCAACACTTTTGCTTATTCAATTGAACAGAGATAAGCATAATTTAATGATTCAAACAAACACTTTTAAAAAAGAGAAGAAAACAAAAAGAACAGAAGAACAAAGTAATGTACAAGATTCATAGATGTATGTAATTATGTAATTAGGAATCTGATTTGGTGATGTAATTAATGTACTTTAGTGAATTGATAGTTTCTGGATATTCATATTGAAAGTTTCTGGATATGCATATTGATAGTTTCTGGATATACATTTTTATAGTTTCTGGATATACATTTTGATAGTTTCTGAATATCATATTGAAATTTTTTGGATATATCCATGACCAAAGCCTAGGCTAAGGCCAAGGCCTATGCCATGGCCAAAGTAATTTCTGGATATACTTTATGGTATTTCTGGATATATCCATGACCAATGCCTAGGCCAAGGCCTATGCCATGGCCATAGTAATTTCTGGATATACTTTATGGTATTTCTGGATATACTTTATGGTATTTCTGGATATATCCATGACTAAGGCCAATTAAAGTTTCTGGGTATTCAATATAGTTGTTTCTGGATATACTTTTTGATAGTTTCTGGATATTCAAATTAAGAGTTTCTGGATATAAAATTGATAGTTTCTGGATATACTTTTTGATGGTTTCTGGATATACTTTTTGATGATTTCTGGATATACTTTTTGATAGTTTCTGGATATACTTTTTGATAGTTTCTGGATATACTTTTTGATAGTTTCTGGATATAAAATTGAAAGAATACAAACTAAGTAAATTATTTTAAATATAATTACAAAAAAAAAAAAACCAACAATAACAATAAAAACAACACAAACAAGGAGGAGCAAGAACAACAACAACAAGACAAACATCAACATCCCCTAATTCCCATCATTGACTTCGTCATATACGCTCTAGTGCAATGCTTTGTTTCATGGATATTTCTCCATACGAAGAAATAGATCCAAAATGAATAGCATGCGCAAAGAGTTGGTCCCAAGTCAATGTTCTTGTTAGAAAGCTCCTCTGGGGGCAGAATGGGCATTGCAATTTATTTTCCCCATTATAGAGGGGAAAACGCCCATTTTAGATTGATCGCTTGTGCCTTGCAACTTTTTGCTCCAGGGTCAATTCTCTGTTAACCCTAGGCGGAACATCCACATTATCATCTACATATTCAACCTCCTCGAAAGTTGAAACCCTATATCAGAATCAGAACTTTCGTCCTGCTGAGCTTGGTTGTTGTTGTTGTTATTCATTTTGAGAAATTTGATTTTTTTTTTTTTGTTGTGATGGTAGGAGTGGTGTTGTATGGTATTTATATAGGCTGAGTACTTGAAACCAGTCAAAAAAGTTTCTCAATGAATTCAATGCACTTACATTTATTACTCTTTGAATTCAATGAATTCAATGCACTTACCATCTGTACACATTTATTACTCTTTGAATTCAATAGTAAGTTTGAATGCTTTTTTGACCATTAAAAACAAGGAAACTTATCTAAATGAATATCCAGAAACTTACAAATGAATATCCGATACAGATTCAATAGTTAACTACATTTCAAACAAAAACGGTCATGGATTCAATAGTGCCAAATTTCAAACAAAAACAGTCACGGATAACAATACATCACCTATATTACAAAATACATCAAACACAACAATATTAAAAACAGAATTTAGTACCATTAAACACTACCACTACCACCTGCTCCATCATCGCCTACATTGTCATTCAATTTGTTTTTTGGATCATATTCATTCAAAATATATTCCAAATACATTTCCAAAGCCTTGTGGTGAATCCTAGCAGCTTCATCAATGTTGTGAGCGTTGCCAAACTCATGAGCATAATTGACTATCCCCACATAATCCTTATCCCTACAATTGTGTCCATTACATGGCTCCAATGGACAACGAAATGAGGGAATTCCATTTGCAGAAGAAGGCTGCAAAACAACAAGATGACCATTGAGCAATTTTTGGTAGCACACAATGTATATTTTTCAACTTTTGTCATCATTTGAATCACCCAAAGTTGGCTCCCCAGAATTTCCCTTTCCTTTGTTCATCACTGGAAAAATTATTAAAGGTATAATTTTTCTTGAACTTGATGTATATGCTTACCTTTGGACAGATTTATATAGGTTGAGTACTTGAAACCAGTCAAAAAAGTTGGTCAATGAATTCAATGCACTTACCAACTGTACACATTTATTACTCTTTGAATTCAATAGTAAGTTTGAATGCTTTTTTGACCATTAAAGTATATCCAAACTATCAATTCTATATCCGAAACTCTTAATTTGAATATCCGAAACTATCAAAATGTATAACCAGAAACTTTCAATATGAATATCCAGAAACTATCAATTCTATATCCAGAAACTCTTAATTTGAATATCCAGAAACTATCAAAATTTATATCCAGAAACAACCATATTGAATACCCAGAAACTTTAATTGGCCTTGAACTTAGCCTTGGCCTTGACCATGGCCTTGGCCTTGACCATGACCTTGGCCTTGGACTTCTGTATATCAATGCACTTACCAACTGTACACATTTATTACTCTTTGAATTCAATAGTAAGTTTGAATGCTTTTTTAACCATTAAAGTATATCCAGAAACTATCAATTCTATATCCAGAAACTATCAATTCTATATCCAGAAATTATCAATTCTATATCCAGAAACTATCATCAATTTCTGGATATGCACCTACCACATTTCTGGATATACATTCACATACTTCTGGATATAATTGGCCTTGGCCTTGGACTTGGCCAAGGCCAAGGCCAAGGCCAAATCCATGACAAGTTCAAGGCCAAGGCCAACTTGTCCATGGCAAGGCCAGCCAAGGCCAAGTCCAAGGCTTGGCCATGGCCGGCCTTGACCATGGCCTTGGCCTTGGACTTACGGATATTAATGCACTTATCATCAACATTATTACTCTTTGAATTCAGTAGTAAGTTTGAATGCTTTTTTGACCATTAAAGTATATCCAGAAACTATCAATTCTATATCCAGAAACTATCAATTCTATATCTAGAAATTATCAATTCTATATCCAGAAACTTACAAATGTATATCCATAAACTATCATCAATTTCTGGATATGCACCTACCACCACATTTACATTCACATTACTTACATATATATAATTGGCCTTGGACTTGGACAAGGCCAAGGCCAAGGCCAAATCCATGACAAGTTCAAGGCCAACTTGTCCATGGCAAGGCCAAGGCCAAGGCCAAGTCCAAGACTTGGCCAAGGCCATGGCCAATGACAAAATTTCTGGATATGCACCTACCACATTTCTGGATATACATTCACATACTTCTGGATATATAATTGGCCTTGGCCTTGGACTTGGCCATGGTCAAGGCCAAGGCTAAGTACAAAATCAAGGTCAAGGACAAGGTCAATGCCAAAGCCAATAAGCAATTTCTGGATATCAATTTATTTCATTTCTGAACATAAAAACATCAAATATCTGTATATAAAATAGTTAACTAGTCAACTTAATAAATTGTACTTCAATCTAAAAACTATTAAATCAAATGTTCATTTGGTATTTTTGAACCAAACTCATCAGTGATTGGCTTTCTTCTATCAAACTTTGTCTTTAGCTTTCGTTTTCTGCCCTTTGTTGTATTTGCACGAATTGGATCCATCACAGCTGGAGCACTTGTTATACTTTCTGAACCAACGCTATCATTAACACTTGTCGTAGATCTACATTCATGTTGATTTTCTGACAACAATTGTTGTATAAGAAGTGAGTCTCTATTGAACCCATCTTCCAGTATCTTCATTGCCAACTTTATATTGAATAACCAGATACTTTAGAATGACTAGCTACTGGATATTCAATCTGGTAGTTTCTGGATATAAACACCAATGACATCTGGGTAAAGTTAAGGCACATCTGAATTATTTTTAGAACTATATAGCACAAATAAAATACTAGATAAGAAATATTATAAAAGAACTGGTTAAGGAATTTTATAATCATACCTCTTCAATTGCATTTGACATTGCTTGGTCTTGGTCTGTAAATATTGTTTTTGGTTCTTTTCTTCCCATTGATTTTCTAAACTGCTTAAGCAACCAGACAAATGTTTCTTTTTTTTCATTTGCTATGAAAGCACAACCAAACATGACAGTGTTCCAATGATTATTAATGCCAACTATTGGGGCACAAATAAGATTGTATCTATTTGTAGTATAATTTGTGTCAAATATAACCAGATCTCTATAGAGCTTGTAATCTTCCTTCATCATACTATCTCTCCAAAATATAGCCCCAAGTCTTCCTTCATCATCAAATTTGATTTTAAAATAGAATCCTCGATCTTCCAGTGAAATTTCAAAAAGCCTATCAACAACATTCTGAGCATCACCATTTTCAATTTTTTCCATTCTAAGTTTCTGAACAAAATTGACATGATCTTTCTTTGTGTGACCAATATGTTCCTCTCCACCAGCTGCTTTTACCAAAAGACTATATCCATCAGTTGGTTTTATACCAGCTTCTTCCATTATTTCAATTATTTCACCCTGATCTTCTGAGATACACCTTTCACTACGCTTCAAATGGTTCCAATCTGTCCTTGTCATTGGATGATTGTGCTCTGTAACATGGCGGTCAACAACATACATATCTTCCTCTTTTAGCAACTTCTCCCTCAAAAGAGCCTTACATTGAGTCCTCTTTATGTAATTTCTCCTTCTCTTTTGTTGTTTTTTGGTAACATCGAGTTGTTCAACTGGTGAAGGAATTTGAACTTCATTAACATCAACTGGTGATGGAACACTGATTTTATCCTCTTGGGTTGATCTGATAACTCCTTCACATGAGCAACGGAATAGCTTGTCTAATATCCTTGAAGTCTTTTTTGAAACATGATTTGTTGACAACTTAATACTAAATCCTAGTGCATTTGCATGAAGTTTATACAGTTTGTACAATTCCTCCAATGTCTTTGCTTTTGTTCCCAGCAAATTTTTGCTTATATCAATATTAGGGTCCTCAGTTACAGTTACTGCACACACAAAATATATTAAAAAGAATAATGTTATATGAAATCAGTAATTCTAAATCAATATGTCAATAAAGTTAAGAGAGAAAACCTATTTGTAGCCCAGTTTCAGGATCTGTAGGTTGTTGAATTTGAGATTCTAAATCAATAGGAGAATATGATTCTGCAAGAAAAGGCAGTAGTTAGTTAGTTTCTGGATATTCATTTTGAAGGTTTCTGGATATTCATTTTTGTAGTTTCTGGATATATCATTGGCCTTGGCCAAGGACATGGCCATATCCCTTGGCCTAGTACATTGTCAGTTTAAAGTTTCTGGATATTCAACTTGGCACTTTCTGGATATACATTTTATTGTTTCTGGACATGGTCAATTGTGTGTTTCTGGATATTCAATGTGGTAGTTCTGGATATTCATTTTGAAGGTTTCTGGATACTCATTTTGAAAGTTTCTGGATATTCATTTTTGTAGTTTCTGGATATAGCATTGGCCTTGGCCAAGGATGTGAGGACCCCGACCCAGAACCTACACGTGTCCCGAGCTGGAGCGTCCTCAAACTAACCCCCACTTGCCTAAACTTTTAAAAACATTTATTTAACTTTCAAACATAAACATAACCATATTAAAATAACTCCACTCCTTTCCACATTGGAAGAAGAGTTGACTAACCTTGAAAGTAGTAAACGATTTTAGTTACAAAAAGATGTCGATTATAAAATAAAATTAGAGTTTATGAATACAACCCTTTTAAAAGAATTATACAACAAACACTTTCTACACCAACCTATACATAACCCGACAATTCCCAAAATACCACTTCTAAACTCCTTTCCGCCCTTACTTGGTCGGTCCACCTGTCTCGGGATCTAAAAACATTAAAGGGAGAGGGGTGAGAATAAATCTCAGCAAGCTATTATGAATGCAGCAATATGCCAAATAAGGTGCAACACATAACAAGTCACATATAACACATTGGAAAAGCTGTAAACACCTTACATTACCTTGGTTTACCTTTTCCCGTCTGAACAATAGTCGTACAACATTGGGTATAATAATACTCCAATCTTACAGTGAGCTGCTTAAGCAATACTCACATCTTATAAGACCCGTTTTTCAGGGAACCAAATAAGATAGTAGCAACTCTGTAAGGCTTTTGGCTCACTACAGATGCTATAACCCCAACCTGTGGCCACAGGAGGGGACGGTCACAGGTATAACATAATCCGATCACATTAGGTCACACTTCCATAATTGATCGTATTATGTTATACCCCCAATATCAGCTGATTAACACATTATCAAGCACATAATAGTTACTTGAAACATAATCCACAAAAAGGGATAATAATATAGCAACATGGTAAAATATACTCATGTCCAACCAATATCATAGTGCAACAGTTATTCAACACACTATGCATAATAAGCAATATAGCCACATAGTAAAATATACTCATGTTCAACAATAATCAGAGTGCAGCATTTAAGTAATACACTAAGCATAATACAAGCCATGAATAAGTATTCAAGTAAGATGATGAGATATCTTCAACCCATCTTACTTAGTCATTATACAACAATATATGATCTCTATAAGGATTCAAGTTAACTCTACCAAGTTGGAGTCACACTTAATAAACTGCCAAATGATTTCTAAGTCGGACTTAAAGGGTTTCCGTAGTTCCATTTAAACCCACTTAAGGTGCCACTAAGTGACTCAAGTGTTCTAATATTATTCTAGGTTGAAAAGAATTGATTCATATCCGAATTGAATCGGTTTCTATGAATTTATAAAGGTTAGGGGTCATGCCACGAGGTCGTTGGCAAAAATCAGCAAGAACGGAAATTGGGGAAGGTCTGGCATCATGGGCGCCCGCCCACTACCTCTTGGGCGACCGCCCAAGAGGAATTTCCAAGGAGTTAAGGTTCTGTCTACATGGGCGGCCGCTCAAGCCCCCATGGGCGACCGCCCAAGGCCATTTTCCAGCAACCAGATTTTCTAAAGTCTCTATTTACTACTTTTCTTTTCCTTTTTTAATCTTCTTTATATTCATGAACAACAAAGGAATTTTCTAACCTTACAACCTCATCTTCAATCATCTAGATCCAAAATAATATAGTCCTAGATTATTTACCACTTAAGTTTCCACCCATTTCCTTACTTTATTTCCAACTAAAATCTTCTAATCTAACTCCACCCATTTCATTCCTTATTTCAAGTTTAACACTTTTAATCTAAATCAATCCATGTTCTTACACTCTTGATCAACAATAACATCCTTCCATAAGATTAATCAATTCCTCAACTTCCAAGAGGATTTCCAAAGCATTAAACAATCATCTAAATAACAATAACAACATTAAATAGCTCATGAACATTTAGAGGAAGGGAAGTCATAACAATTCACATAGCAAATGTGGAATGGAATTTAAGAAATGAGGCTTTCAAGGGTAAGGTTTCCATGGAATTTTGTAAAAGAAAATAAAATGAAGGAGAAGAAGGAGGAAGATGGAGTATAAGAATGGTAAAGGAGGTATGGGAAGTAAGGGGGGAGGTATGGTGAGGGACACATGGAGGGATATGGGGGGGAGTAAGCCTTTCTTGGCCCCCCCATAAAAAATCTAAGGCTTTCACCTTTTAAAAATTAACCTTTTCCCCTAATTATTTATTCTACTCATTTTAACCTCCTCTTACTATTTATCTATTTTCTATTTTTATTAATTCCCATGGTCCTTTATTTAATATCCAATGATTTCTTAAAAGATTCTAAATTTACTTCTCACCCAACTTATCTTAAAATAAAAAAATAAAAATTTAAAGACATAAATGAACACATAAAGTTAACATAAATATTAAAAGCATATAATATAAGATTTAAAATTTGTGCCTAGGGTTGGGGTCGTTACACTCACTCCCCCTTAAAGAAAATTCGTCCCGAATTTGACTGTCACTTACCTAACTGATCAACCCGCCTCGGTTACATGTATACCTCAGACTTCCATTCCCAAATAGTCTCTTCAAGGTTGATTCTTACCCAAGATTCTAATTCCATTAATGATACGATATTACAACTTAATTTTTCAAGAATACCTTACAATATCACTAACCCGAATTTTCACGACCTCAATAACTACATAAATAAATAAAAGTATTACAACTTATGTCACCAAATACATTACAATATTGCATTTAAAACTTTAAATAATCTATAAGCTGCTTCAAGCCAGTCTATGAGTCAAATCACCAACCTTTTCCAAAACTTCAAATGGATTAACAAACTTTGGCGCCAATTTACCTCAGGCCTTGCTTCTCCAACCTCACCCCAACAAATTAGAGATCGATATTTTCTTCCCTAACAACGCCTCATACGGTTTTATCTCAATGCTAGAATAATAACTGCTATTATACGCACCCAACCACTGGTAATCATACGTCCTATCGACTACAAAAATCCATTGTACATGCCCGTAGCATATCCTCAATAATAAGTAATGATTCCTCAAATTTTCACAAAATTAAACTCAATAGCATCCATACATTCCGAAAAGGATCTTCCAAATTGATGTCTATCCAATCCATTTAATACTATGTGGTTTATACAATCAAACTATCTCCTAACATATATGAGGACTTGATCAAAGAATCTCATCACTATATTCATATATAATGAGTAGGAACTACAAATCAACTTTCTATAAACAAAACAACATACCCCTTTACTTTCAAAGTGCTCAATCACAAAATACATCGTGATAATACTCTCAAGTTCAATCTAGAACTCTAAATGTCCTAACAAATCTTCCAACGTCAAAATTCTATTTCCACATTTGTGCTCAAACCACCTTATGTCTCGACTCACTTGAAACGAGTTAGTTCAATTATCTTATCCGCAGTTCTCATAATACAACATTAAACAATTGCCCATGGAATAATAAATATGGACATGCTAATAAGACCCTGATTCTATGAACGGAATACTGGTCAACTATTTATCACGATTCGATGTTCCAATTATGTTCAGGTCCAGTGACAGATCAACATTCAAATTAAATGGTTGGCCGCCCACAACGGAGCCGATCCAACTCCAATACAAAACCCAAGTCTACTGCGACCGTCACATTAATAACCCCACACTATATCAAATCATTTCTCGGATCAAAACTTTAATATAATCAATCACTATAGGGGAAATAGATTGCCTTTCTACTTGCTTCTATACGAACTATACTTTAATATATCATGTCTTTCTAAAATTTACAACATCTTTCAGAATTACAAAGGATATATAAAAAGAGATACAATGAGACTCGAATGGTTTATTTAATTAAAACCGTCCCATACCAGTGGTAGATAATTAAATTACTCACAGATTTTAATGTGCACAAAAACGGTTCACTGACCTTATTAAATCAATTATCCCCGAAGGGTACAAATGCCCATACCGAAGTTCAACACACACTTCCAAGCTTTAAAACACATTTCAACAATTCCAACATGATATTCTTGTTTGACTTTCATTTATAGTATAGCCACCACTCATAATATTTATACTTAGTTAAATTATCCACAAGAAAACAAAATCTCGTACTACTAATACTATCTTCTATAAATAACACTAAAACATTCATTAAGATAATAAACTTGGTAAATCATCCTCACTTCAATGATTCCTCAAGTTGAATATTCAACACTTTTACTTAATTTGAGTCATCTATTTCCCACCTTTGATATTAGGATTGTACTTAGTAACAACGTATTACATACATCAAGTTTCCGATCAATTTCCATGATCTCCTAATAAGAAAATATAATTGGAACTCACATAGGTCAATCATCCCCAAATTGCGATTAAACAGTGTAAACTATCTTACCTCTCTATAACCATCAACAACTCAAAATCCGCATAACACCAATACCTTCCTAAATATCACACCAATCTCTCGAATGAGTTACACAACTAAGTCAACATATAGGGTGTAATCATCCTAAAGTATCTCGCCTTCCAATAAGATTTATCCTCATTCTATATTCTCAACTAATGATAATCGTTTCGCAAAACAAACAATATTCATACATTACCAATTCTTGAAGTTGATCCTATAAGTCACCAATAACTACATCTATTATACTTCTTCATATTTACCCTATTTACCTCTCCATAACTAATACACAACCACAAACCATAACAGTCATAATAGATACAAATGTTATCTTAAGTATATCCTTACAACAAATATTCACCACAATTGTAACATCCCGAAAATTCAACTAATAACCATTGAGTATTCTACTAGTTTCTAAAATCAGTCATACAAATCATCAACAAGTGATAACGAATACTTATTCTTCACAGTTACCTATTTGAGATCTCTCTAATCGATAAATAACCACCAAGTATCATCTTTTCTAAATATAGAACTAATTTATCCTTACGGAGATTCGCTAAGCTAATTATAATTTCCCAAGTTGAATCATCAATTCTAGTATCCCAATTAGTGTCATCTATCTAGGAATCCGAATACCAAAATAGTACCTTATCTCAACTCAAAGCCTCAATATCCTGGTATGATACCTGATGGAAACCCAATTTGAAACTCACATGGAAAAGACCACTTAATCAACTTATAGGATGACATCACCTACAAGAATATCTGATTTCCTATTCAAATTAGTAGCAAGAGCACAATCAATCTCTCATTAGAGAATATAGTTATAGCGCATAAGGCAAATATATGTCAGTTCTATAAGAACTCGTACTCGCGATATCTTATAAACCATAAAATCCCACTTAGACTATCACTTTCAATACTAGTCTCATATATCTAGTCTCCACCACGAGACACCAATGTATAAATACTCACTCAAGTTATACAACCATAAACCACTCTAAATTAGGCCATATACCTAACCTCAACTAAGAGCTCACCAATTCAATTACCACCGATACATGAGAGAATTCAAGTGTCTTTTAATCAATTATAACACATAACCCAAATAACCTTCACATTCCTTAGGCCATACCTTCGACATTTACACATATATGACATAATAGCAAATAATGACTTATCCGCCTCAACCACTCACGGAGGCAAATCAAACATAGATAAGGAGACTCGCTTCTTGCGACAGTCCTCCCCAAACACAACAACTACTCAATCAATTCAGGTCAATATAACAATAATTCACGGATTGGCATATCTACCATATCCACCGGCAATCCATGCCCACTTAATCACAACTATCATGATAATCAAGGATGATTCGAGGTACTCTCTCATCGGAGTAGAACCTCCAGTACATAAGGCAACTCTCGGGCCATTTATGCAAATAAAAATGAAATGTAATGCCACATGAAAACGAATGAACGTGACTTATAAAAGTATGAATCCTAACTCCGGAGACAGGCAATATACCTCAAATGATTGTGGAGGAATCTATCTCTCCATATTGCTCACATTTCCTTGATTCTTTGGTTGGTCATTATCGTTTTCTGTCATTGAACAAATTCCTGCATAATACTCTCGACGTCAGTTATCACACACTCTCACTCAGCTAGACTCTACCCCGAGAATTCTAACCGAGCTCTGATACCAACTGTGAGGACCCCGACCCGGAACCTACACGTGTCCCGAGCTGGAGCGTCCTCAAACTAACCCCAACTTGCCTAAACTTTTAAAAACTTTTATTTAAATTTCAAACATAAACATAACCATTTTAAAATAACTCCACTCCTTTCCACATTGGAAGAAGAGTTGACTAACCTTGAAAGTAGTAAACGGTTTTAGTTACAAAAAGATGTCGATTATAAAATAAAATTAGAGTTTATGAATACAACCCTTTTAAAAGAATTATACAACAAACACTTTCTACACCAACCTATACATAACCCGACAATTTCCAAAATACCACTTCTAAACTCCTTTCCGCCCTTACTTGGTCGGTCCACCTGTCTCGGGATCTAAAAACATTAAAGGGAGAGGGGTGAGAATAAATCTCAGCAAGCTATTATGAATGCAGCAATATGCCAAATAAGGTGCAACACATAACAAGTCACATATAACACATTGGAAAAGCTGTAAACACCTTACATTACCTTGGTTTACCTTTTCCCGTACGAGCAAATAGTCGTACAACATTGGGTATAATAATACTCCAATCTTACAGTGAGCTGCTTAAGCAATACTCACATCTTATAAGACCCGTTTTTCAGGGAACCAAATAAGATAGTAGCAACTCCGTAAGGCTTTTGGCTCACTACAGATGCTATAACCCCAACCTGTGGCCACAGGAGGGGACGGTCACAGGTATAACATAATCCGATCACATTAGGTCACACTTCCATAATTGATCGTATTATGTTATACCCCCAATATCAGCTGATTAACACATTATCAAGCACATAATAGTTACTTGAAACATAATCCACAAAAAGGGATAATAATATAGCAACATGGTAAAATATACTTATGTCCAACCAATATCATAGTGCAACAGTTATTCAACACACTATGCATAATAAGCAATATAGCCACATAGTAAAATATACTCATGTTCAACAATAATCAGAGTGCAGCATTTAAGTAATACACTAAGCATAATACAAGCCATGAATAAGTATTCAAGTAAGATGATGATATATCTTCAACCCATCTTACTTAGTCATTATACAACAATATATGATCTCTATAAGGATTCAAGTTAACTCTACCAAGTTGGAGTCACACTTAATAAACTGCCAAATGATTTCTAAGTCGGACTTAAAGGGTTTCCGTAGTTCCATTTAAACCCACTTAAGGTGTCACTAAGTGACTCAAGTGTTCTACTATTATTCTAGGTTGAAAAGAATTGATTCATATCCGAATTGAATCGGTTTCTATTAATTTATAAAGGTTAGGGGTCATGTCACGAGGTCGTTGGCAAAAATCAGCAAGAACGGAAATTGGGGAAGGTCTGGCATCATGGGCGCCCGCCCACTACCTCTTGGGCGACCGCCCAAGAGGAATTTCCAAGGAGTTAAGGTTCTGTCTACATGGGCGGCCGCTCAAGCCCCCATGGGCGACCGCCCAAGGCCATTTTCCACCAACCAGATTTTCTAAAGTTTCTATTTACTACTTTTCTTTTCCTTTTTTAATCTTCTTTATATTCATGAACAACAAAGGAATTTTCTAACCTTACAACCTCATCTTCAATCATCTAGATCCAAAATAATATAGTCCTAGATTATTTACCACTTAAGTTTCCACCCATTTCCTTACTTTATTTCCAACTAAAATCTTCTAATCTAACTCCACCCATTTCATTCCTTATTTCAAGTTTAACACTTTTAATCTAAATCAATTCATGTTCTTACACTCTTGATCAACAATAACATCCTTCCATAAGATTAATCAATTCCTCAACTTCCAAGAGGATTTCCAAAGCATTAAACAATCATCTAAATAACAATAACAACATTAAATAGCTCATGAACATTTAGAGGAAGGGAAGTCATAACAACTCACATAGCAAATGTGGAATGGAATGAAGATCTTCGTAGCTTGATGAGCTCCTCTCTTCACCCCGAACACAAAAGTACTCTCGGATCTAAAAATGGTGGAGAATTGACTTCTCTAGGAATTTAAGAAATGAGGCTTTCAAGGGTAAGGTTTCCATGGAATTTTGTAAAAGAAAATAAAATGAAGGAGAAGAAGGAGGAAGATGGAGTATAAGAATGGTAAAGGAGGTATGAGAAGTAAGGGGGGGTTATGGTGAGGGACACATGGAGGGATATGGGGGGGGGAGTAAGCCTTTCTTGGCCCCCCCATAAAAAATCTAAGGCTTTCACCTTTTAAAAATTAACCTTTCCCCCTAATTATTTATTCTACTCATTTTAACCTCCTCTTACTATTTATCTATTTTCTATTTTTATTAATTCCCATGGTCCTTTATTTAATATCCAATGATTTCTTAAAAGATTCTAAATTTACTTCTCACCCAACTTATCTTAAAATAAAAAAAATAAAAATTTAAAGACATAAATGAACACATAAAGTTAACATAAATATTAAAAACATATAATATAAGATTTAAAATTTGTGCTTAGGGTTGGGGTCGTTACAAAGGACATGGCCATATCCCTTGGCCTAGTACATTGCCAGTTTAAAGTTTCTGGATATTCAATTTGGTACTTTCTGGATATACATTTTATTGTTTCTGGACATGGTCAATTGTGTGTTTCTGGATATTCAATTTGGTAGTTCTGGATATTCATTTTGAAGGTTTCTGGATACTCATTTTGAATGTTTCTGGATATTCATTTTTGTAGTTTCTGGATATAGCATTGGCCTTGGCCAAGGACATGGCCATATCCCTTGACCTAGTACATTGTCAGTTTAAAGTTTCTGGATATTGAATTTGGTACTTTTTGGATATACATTTTATTGTTTCTGGACATGGTCAATTGTGTGTTTCTGGATATTCAATTTGGTAGTTCTGGATATTCATTTTGAATGTTTCTGGATATTCATTTGATAGTTTACGGATATACATTTGAAGGTTTACGGATACTCATTTTATAGTTTCGGACATGGTCAATTGTGTGTTTATGGATATATAATTTGGTAGTTACGGATATTCAATTTGGTAGTTTTACGGATAATCGTTTTGAAGGTTTCTGGATATTCATTTTGAAAGTTTCTGAATATGTACCTAACACATTTCTGGATATACATTTTTGGTACTTCTGGATATCATTTATATAAATTTCTAGATATGTACATTACACATTTCTGGATATATATTTTTGGTACTTCTGGATATCATTTATATAAATTTCTGGATATGTACCTTACACATTTCTGGATATACA
The DNA here is from genome assembly GCA_022495995.1 of Adenophora triphylla var. japonica. NCBI lineage: Eukaryota > Viridiplantae > Streptophyta > Magnoliopsida > Asterales > Campanulaceae > Adenophora > Adenophora triphylla. The sequence continues at coordinate 106,165 of JAFEMH010005396.1, forward strand.
TTTTTGGTACTTGGATATCATTTATATAAATATCTGGATATAATTTATATAAATATCAGGTATGGATATAGAGATGGTCATGATATATAAAAAATTAACAAGTAAGTTATATTGAGATCAAACACGTAGCCTGGAGAATATCGATTTGTGTAGCACTGGAGAATATCGATTTGTGATATTTACGAATATACTCATGTAATTGAGCTTCCATTTATGCTATTGATGGATAGATCCAAAATTACGTAGATCAATCTCTGGAAATGTACAATAACAATCGACCTTAGTACAATAAACGTTGATTAAAATTAAAAACAGTAGTTGTTGATTTGGTTCATATTACATGATTTAATCAATATCGATTTCTGTATTATTTCTTGATATTCATTTTGATTGAACTGTCCTGCTCGTCTCCATTTGTTGTGATCGTTGTAGTGTGTCTCTGTGTGTATCTACGCAAATATTGAATTTATCTAGGTTTTTATAGGTTTTTGGACAATAGAACCGGTTTAATTCAAATGGTTGCCGATTTTTTAATATATTAAAAAATTCGTTTCTCCATACAGAGATGGAGAAACGCGTTTTTCACCAGACCAACTCTAAAAATTATTACTTCCGTCCCATTTCAAATGAGCCATAGGATCATTTCACGCTTCTTAAATTTTTTTTTAAAAAAATGAATAAAGAATTGAAAGTTGCTAGAAGATTAGAGGAGAGAGAATGTAAAAGTTAAAAACATTTAATAGAAGAGAGAATGAGTGGGAGGAATAGTAAGTTAATGATTGATTTTTTTTGTAAATATGTTAAAATTATAAGGGTATAATGAATGATTTTTTTGTAAATATATAAATATTATGAGGATATAAATGTCCGAAACACTGTTCACATATTTTCATTTATGGAATGACTCACTTGAAGTGGGAAGAATCAAAAAGAAAAGTGGCTCATTTGAAGTGGGTCGGAGGGAGTAATAATTTATCATTATAAATTCTTATTTTAAGATTTTTATAGATAATTAAATTAAAAAAAAATAAAATAAAATTTATTATCCAAATCATCTTTACATTTAACAAAAAATAGAAAATCATTCCGAGTACTACGATTACATGATGCAATAAAATTTCATGACGCAAGTACCAAGTTTACCTTATACTTTCTCCTTTCCGTTTATAGCTTCATCATTTTGAGTATGACACGCAAATTAAGGAAAAAGGTAAGTGGAGAAAGTGTTGTAAGTGTAAAAGTAAAATATGAGAGAGAATGAGTGGAGGGAATAGTAAATTTAAAAAGTATTGTGAGTATAAAAGTGAAATAGGAGAGAAAATGACTTGGTGGAATAGTAAAGATACTTTGTCATTTTAGAAAAGGTAAAGCTTTTAACGGGACACCCCTTTTGACAAAAAGTGAAGCTATCAATGGGACGAAGGGAGTATATTATTCTTCTTCTGTATTACTTCACTTAAAATAATACTCCCTCCGTTCCGTCCGAAGCTTCACCTTTTACCCAAATGGATGTTCCGGTAGAAGTTTCACCTTTCCTAAAATGGAAAAGGTTTATTAATATTCTATTATACCTACTAACTTTTCTCTCTCACACATTTAAATTATGAATCCCACTTATCATAGTCATATCCACTCATTTTTTCCATCTCACAACCATTCTCCCACTTTCATTATTTTTGAATATATATATTGCTTTCTTAATTTGCATGCATCACTAAAACGGTGAAACATGAATCGAAACGGAGGGAGTACTTCTTTCGTTGCAGCTGAGTTAGAGACTTTGTATTTTCGTTGTTCCGCACGAAATATAATCACCCAAAGTAAAAATATTTTACTATTTCCGGCCCCGACTCCGCTTTTGCGGCCAAGGTGTTGCCGCACTACTGCCGGCCACCATATTTGTGCTACATATCTTCATTTTTTCAATCAATGACTAAGACCAAGTTCAATAGGTCAACTATCAAAAAATATTCAACTACCCTAATATCACGATACCTCATCTTCTCTTTCCATCCACTTAATCATTCAACTACTTTCTCAACTACACCCCCGCAATAAGCTAGTTTAGTTTAAAATTCAACTCATCCCAACTCATCATTCTATATCCCACTACTTTGAGTGTTTTTTTTTTGTGTCCAAATCAAATGAAACTTATATCAATTTGTAGGGAAAAAAAATGGTTAATTTTGGTGAAAAAAAAATTAAAAAAAAATTAATTTATTAGGTGATAATTCAATTCAAATTGAAAAATGAGTGTTTTTTTTTGTGTTCAAATCAAATGAAACTTATATCAATTTGTAGGGGGAAAAAATGAAGAATTTTGGTGAATTTTTTTTTTTTTTAAATAATTTATTATGAGATAATTGAGCTTAAATAATTGGGTGAAAAAATGATAAAGTACGGACCAATCATATAGAGACACGTGTCATTGCAGATAAAAAAAAAGAAGCCTTCACGTGCCTTCCAATTCACGGACCAATGAAGGCGCGCCACGTGTCCCACAACTCCCTCCTTCAACCGGGTTGAACATTTTCAACCGGGTTGAACATTTTCAACCCAACCCTTCAACCACCACCCTCTCAACTACCCTATTAAACACTTTCAATTAACTTAATTCCTCTCAACTCCCTAATTCAACTCTCTATTGAAAATGGCCTAGTATTAATGTGATTTTGAGGGGGTCCCACTTTTATCAAATTAATTTTCTTTCCAAATAAGTGGGTCTGTGTCTTCATCTCCTTGGCTAACATGAGAGCAGTAGTATCGCTTTAGCAGGCGGTGCCAAATTGTACTATTTTCTGTATCATTTTCTTTTTTCTAACAATTTTTCTTAATTTCTGTGTCATTCTTGAAGGAAATGTAACGAGTATAAAATAAAATAAGTTTGAACGTAAAAGGTAAAAAAAAAAAAGTGAAATGTTTTTTATTTTAAAACATCAATTATTTTCTACCAACCATATGTTATGTACTCCCTCCGTCCCACGATAATATATAAAATTTTCTTTTTGGGCGTCCCACAATAATTCATAACTTATCTAAAATGGAAAGAAATCTTTACTATTCCCTCTACTCATTCTCTCTCCTACATTATTTTAATACTCACATCACTATTATAATTTACTATTCTCTCCGCTCATTCTCTCTCCTATTTTATTTTCACACTCACAACACTTTTAATATAATACTTTCTCCTTAATCTCCATACCGAACTAAAAATTCTATATTTCTATATTTTTATGAGACGGAGGGAGTATGTAAATACGATAATTATTTTTGATCGAATAGTTAAGTTTCCTTTTAAATTGGTTTTAACCTGAAGCTGAGAAGAGACCATAATTTGAAAAGAAAACAAAAACAAACAAACAAACAAAAAAGACAAACCTTTTTTCATAAAAGTAAGTTATGGATGTGGCCCATACACGTTGACTAATAGGCTGGAGACGTGCCGTCTCAAAATCCACAATGAAAGTCGGAAATTAATCCACTTTGATGACTTGCCAAAAAAAAAGGTAATTTAATATAAGAAAAGAGAAGTATTTGCTTAGTCCGTTTAATATATTTGATTTGATTTGATTTGATTTGATATGATATGATATCTATAATATAAATGAGGGTGGTTTTTTCTATTGTTCAATGAACAGTTTCAACGGCGGAAATTTTCATTTGCCCTCACTATTTTGTTCCTTTCTCATTTTGCCCTTAAAAAAAAAATTAATTAAAAAAAAATTAAAAAAAAAATGTGGTCTTGGACACGAGCATGGGCTAGTATTTATTAAGAAACAAATAATAAATCAATAAAGTAATGAGTTTACTACCTCCATCTCTTATAAGATTTTTCAAAAATGGGTTTTACATGAAAATTAAGAAAATGTGTAAGTGGTATAAGTGTTGTGCATATGAAAAGTGAGATAGGGGAGAAAACGTTGATAGAAAATAGTAAGTTGATTGGTGTTGTAAGTATAAAAGTAAAAATATGAGAGAGAGTGAGAGGAATAGTAAATTTTTTGCAATTTTAAAAAAATGAAATCTTATATAGGACACTCAAAATAACAAAAGTGAAATCTTATTACACGGGATGGGGAAAGCATTAGCTAAATAATGATTTTATTGTAATTTTTTAAATTTTACAAAAATTGTCCAAAATATTATTCATATTTTTTCATTTATTTTGTCATTTATGAAATAAATCAAATTGAAAACCTTAAATTAAATTTAAATAAACCAAAATCAAAAATAAAATTATAGATTGGGAGGAAGGTAGTAATATTTTTATATCAGTTGAATGAAAAGTGATACTCTATCTAATGTACTCCACGTGTTTCATTTGAAAAGAAATAAAATTATATTTTTGGGTGTCACATTTAGAAAGATACATTTCAAAATGAAATTTTTTTAATATTATTTTATTAATAAAACTCACTTATTATACTCATAATAACTATTCAGCTACTATTCCTCATTTCACATTTTTCTCTACTATCTTACTTTTTATTTTCACTATACACTTTTTTTAATTTTTGTGTAAATTTTATTTTATGCATTTTTGTATGAGACGAAAAAAATAGAAAGATAAAATTTGTAAATATACCAATGACTTTCCAAATTTCGTGAATCTCGATTAAAACCCACCAAAATTTGTAGATATACCAATGACTTTCCAAATTTCATGAATCTCAATTAACACCCACCAAAGAGTTCAAAAGTACTCTTGTATGTCTATTTTAATTTGTGATATAACAAATTTACAATTACAAAAAGTATAAATAATCATACCAATCATTTATTAGTATATGCTCCCTCCAACCCACTATAAATCACACAGTTGATCAACTGAATCAATTTTTGATCATAATTTTATGAATATCTAGATATCTCTATGCAATTCTAAAAAAAGTTATTGATAGTATTTCTAATGGTAAAGCAATAACAATTTTTAAAATTACAAAGAAATATCTAGATATTAATAAAATCATTGGTCAAAAATTCACACAGTTGACTACTGTGTGAATTGTAATGGGACGGAGGGTAGTATATATTACTTAGTTCTTACCCAATTGCATTTTAAATAATATTTTGAACAAATCTTCAAAATGTTTGTCTTTTATTATTTTGTTAATAAACGTGCAAAACGCTCGGGTAAAACTCAAAATAGGGAGAGTATTTTTATTGCATATTCTTTCATCCCGGATTAATGTTCTTAGTTTGAGTTTACACGTTTATTAAAAATCAAGACAAAATTGAGTAAAAAAATAGTCGAGAGTGGAGGATATAATATTCTATTTATAAAGCAAGGGAGTGAAAAGTAGATAGGTAAGACCATATCCAACAACAACAACGCCATTTGTCGTGCTAACGCCAATTTGGTGAGAAATCTTCCTCCAACAACGACGCTCTATCGCTCGCTACACAGTTGATCAACTGAATCAATTTTTGACCATAATTTTATGAATATCTAGATATCTCTATGCAATTCTAAAAAAAGTTATTGATAGTATTTCTAATGGTAAAGCAATAACAATTTTTAAAATTACTAAGATATATCTAGATATTAATAAAATCATTGGTCAAAAATTCACACAGTTGACTACTGTGTGAATTGTAATGGGACGGAGGGTAGTATATATTACTTAGTTCTTACCCAATTGCATTTTAAATAATATTTTGAACAAATCTTCAAAATGTTTATATGTCTTTTATTATTTTGTTAACAAACGTGCAAAACGCTCGGGTAAAACTCAAAATAGGGAGAGTATTTTTATTGCATATTCTTTCATCCCGAATTAATGTTCTTAGTTTGATTTTACACGTTTATTAAAAATCAAGACAAAATTGAGTAAAAAAATAGTCGAGAGTGGAGGATATAATATTCTATTTATAAAGCAAGGGAGTGAAAAGTAGATAGGTAAGACCATATCCAACAACAACAACGCCATTTGTCGTGCTAACGCCAATTTGGTGAGAAATCTTTCTCCAACAACGACGCTCTATCGCTCGTTACACAGTTGATCAACTGAATCAATTTTTGACCATAATTTTATGAATATCTAGATATCTCTATGCAATTCTAAAAAAAGTTATTGATAGTATTTCTAATGGTAAAGCAATAACAATTTTTAAAATTACAAAGATATATCTAGATATTAATAAAATCATTGGTCAAAAATTCACACAATTGACTACTGTGTGAATTGTAATGGGACGGAGGGTAGTATATATTACTTAGTTCTTACCCAATTGCATTTTAAATAATATTTTGAACAAATCTTCAAAATGTTTATATGTCTTTTATTATTTTGTTAATAAACGTGCAAAACGCTCGGGTAAAACTCAAAATAGGGAGATTATTTTTATTGCATATTCTTTCATCCCGGATTAATGTTCTTAGTTTGAGTTTACACGTTTATTAAAAATCAAGACAAAATTGAGTAAAAAAATAGTCGAGAGTGGAGGATATAATATTCTATTTATAAAGCAAGGGAGTGAAAAGTAGATAGGTAAGACCATATCCAACAACAACAACGCCATTTGTCGTGCTAACGCCAATTTGGTGAGAAATCTTCCTCCAACAACGACGCTCTATCGCTCGCTATATTGGCGCGGGGAAGAAGACGCCTCAAATTTGACGCAGGTATTTCTCTTGCGCTAAACCTCTTCCTCCCTTCTTTTTTTTTTTTTTTTTGGTGAATTTCCTGTACTCACGCATTACTCTTTACATTTCCTTTTTTTAAAAAATAAAATAAAAATTACTACTTCCTCCTCCTTCCCAAAAATGAATAATCATTTTTTAGATATTAATTATGAAAAAATTTTATATATTCATTTTGAGATGTTGATAGTATATATTATTAATTTAATATTTGTTATTTATATTATTGATTTTTTTTTTCATTTAAGCAAAATTATTCAATTTGTAACATTAATTTTTTAAACAAAAATTACAAAATCTGGAAAATATGTTAAAATATTGAATAATATTAAATATGATTAATGAAAAATATTTTAATTAAATGAAATAATAAAAATATTCTGAAAAGATTTTTATTTGGAGCAAGATTTGAAACAGCTGTTGGAGATGGTGAAAAATATTTACTTCTGAAATTGCATCATTTTAGTATTTTGGAGCAATTTCTACACCAAACTATTAGAGTTACTCTAAGTAATAATGTATTTTTTTTTTGTAATATATGAACTTTATGAGGACTGATTGTCCAAAACACTGTTCATACTATACAAGAGACAGACTAAAAAGGAAAATAAGAATCTTAAATTGGAATGGAGGGAGGAGTATATAATGAATTTTCAGCAAAAAATTAAGCAGGATAAAAAAAATATTAGGCGACAAATTTTATTAATGAAAAAGATATTTATGTTGAATACTCCCTCCGTCCCATAGAACATTACACGTTTACTATTGAGAACGGAAAATAAGGAATAATGTTATTAAAGTAGGTGTTGTGAGTGGGAGGAGAGAGAATGAGTGGAGAGAATAGTAAATTATAATGGTGTTGTGAGTATTAAAATAATGTAGGAGAGAGAATGAGTGGAGAGAATAGTGATTTAAGGTTTCCTTTTTAGAAAAGTGGGACTTTAAAGAGGGACGCCTAAAATAGCAAAAGGGGTAATGTTCTATGAGACGGAGGGAGTATTTATTTTGAACCAAAAAAGTAATACACGACAAAATAATTGATTTCTGTTCTGGAACCAAGGAAAGAAGGAACTAAACAATTTTTTTTTATATATAGCATCTCTCTTTGTTGATCAGAAAGGAACAACTAGTATTATCTTATTAATTGTAGAGAGAGAGAGAGAGAGAGAGAGAGAGAGAGTGTGTTCATGGATACTACAGAAGAACAAAGTCTAAAAGTATTAATGTTGCCATGGCTTGCCCATGGACACATATCACCATATCTGGAGCTAGCCAAAAGACTCACAAAAAGGAATATTTCCATATACCTTTGCTCCACCCCAATCAACCTCCAATCCATCGCCGGGAAACTTGAAAGCTATTCTGCCACCATCGAACTGGTGGAGCTCCACCTTCCATCATCGCCGGAGCTCCCACCGCACTTCCACACCACCAACGGCCTCCCGCCGCACCTCATGAAAACTCTCGGGGATGCCTTCCAAAGGTCACAGCCTAACTTGTCAGACATCCTCAAGAAAATCAATCCGGAGATTGTAATACATGAAGTTATGCATCCTTGGGTTGGAGAATTGGCTTCTTCTCTTGGCATACCAGCTATTGATTTTCTAACTGTTGGTGCAACCACTATTTCCTTCTTTAGTCATATGATGCGAAATCCAGGTAATTTAAGACATTTTTGGGACTCTAAATTTCTCACTATATATACACACTTATATTTAATTTCCCAATTTAAACTCAAACATTGTAATGGTTCAGTAGTCAAAATCAACTATCTATTACTACTCCTTCTGTCTTTGTTTTAAAATTCTTAATTTCCTTTTTAATCTGTTTTTACGGTATAAGTTTTTTATTTGCTTTATTATTTAAAATGGACAATGTGATCCACTTATTATTTTCACGACAAAAACTCCATACTCATTTTCTCTCTTCTATTTTAATTCTCATACTCACAACAACGTTTATTTTTTCTTAGTACTCATTACAAGTCAAATTAAAAACATTTTTGGGACTCCAAATTTCACTCTTCTACTTTAATTTTCATACTCACAACATTTATTTTTTCTTAATACTCATTATAAGTCAAACTAAAAACATTAAATTAGAATGGAGGAGAAAGTATACTTTTTTTTTTTTTTTTTTTTTAAGCCATCTATTACTACATTTCTTGATTGGTGGTCCATTACTTAATTGTTGTGTTAGCATCATCGATCCATTATCACGATGTGCGGCTCCATTTGTTTGTTGTAGCTGATTGTTAATAACTTATAGCTGATACAGTGACGTATTTAGGTTTATACGTGAGGACAGTCAAAATTTAATACATCCAAAATAACAAAATCATACTTAAAACAACACACTGTACAAAATTTAGCAGGCTAAACATAACCTATTTTTTCGTAGTCACGTATTTGAATCGTAACAAAATGTCTACATAAATAGATCAATCGATAAATCAAAAAGTCTCACACTATTGCGTAGTGACGTTTGAAGAGTTTAATATATAATAGCTTAAATACTTTATCAACAATAGTCATTGTGATACGTAATGACGCAAATATCGTTTTTCTTTACATTTGTAGTCATTTTCTTTAATAGTGTAGTAAGAACATATTTATAATTAATTTCATTTAGATAATTTATCTCTTTTAAATCTTTGTTCAAAATTTAATCAAAATGATTACTAAGAAAATGAAATTATTTTCGCAATATAGAGGGAGTATGCTAAAAAAAACATGAAATCAAATTGGAGAATACAAAGTCAAGAGCTTGTCAAACTCGCCCAAAATAAAGACATGTTTCAAAATTTTGGTGAATAAAATATGCTTTATTTGTTTCTAATTTTCATTTTTCTTTTATGATACATTCTTTGAAAATTGACTTTAACGAAAAATTAATTTTAAAATATGAATAAATATCCTTATATGATCCATCATATTGATTTTTATTTTATAAGTATATATTGGGTTATTAAACAGTAAAAGTTCAAAAATCATTTATAAATAAAAAAAAATTAGACATTTATAGCGAGACAATCTATTTTTTTTTTTTTTTGAAATATTGACATTCATTTAGAAGAGCAATGAATTTTATAAACCAAAAAATAGGAATCTAAAATTTTGAAGGGGGGGGGGTAGATTACAAATTTTAAGGGGGTCCATTTTAAATTTTGAGGGGGTCATATAAAAATACACAAGAAAGTTTAAGGACTATAGAAGAATTATCAAGAAAGTCAGGGGCTAGTTGACCCCCAATCCAAAGAGTAGATCCGCCGGTGCTAGTAGTTGATAAACTAAATACTGTTTATTTTGACTATTTTAAAATAACTTATGGATATTCGTCAAAAAAAAAACTGAAAAATATTAAATTATGGTAGAGCAAGTTTTGGGAGAAATCAGTTTCTCCATAAATTATAAAAAGTCCACTTTTTTTCTACTTGCAAGTAGTTAGTGAATATTTAGGAACAGTTTATAAAACAGGACTTTCTATAACTTAAGGAGAAACTAGTTTCTCCCAAAATCTTGTGATTATGGTATACCACAATGCCATGTATAAATTGATCCATATGCATGCCAATCGACCTATGATTAATCATATAAATTATGATTAAATCATATAAAATATTCTTGTTGAATTAAAATATATTATACATTTATTAAAATAATTAAATCAAATCAAATAATATTATTTTTTTCTGTTGTGTTTTAAGTAAAATATATGAATTCATAATATTTTTAACAAAAAAATAAGTAACCTAAAACAGACAACTTAAAATAATGTCAAATTATATAGGCAAATAATAAAAAAATGATTTTGGTACATTATCATCTGTGACTACATTTCTTGATTGGTGCTCCATTATTCAATTGATGTGTCGGTATCATGAGTCGGTACGGGGAGAAACGCGTTTCTCCGTCGCGTACGGAGAAACGGGGCAATTTTTGTTGTGTGACATACTTAGCCAATTTCTGGATATTCTTTCCAAAGCTTCTGGATATCCAGAACATTGAATATGGATATCTAGAAGTTTTGGAAAGGATATCCAGAAACCAAATATTTTTTCTGGATATTCAGAACATTGAATATGGATATCCAGAAGCTTTGGAAAGGATATCCAGAAATCAAATATTTTTTCTGGATATCCTTTCCAAAGCTTCGGATATCCATATTCAATGTTACGATATCCGAATCGATGAAAGTGATATCCAGTTGTTGTGGCTAAGTATGTCGCGCGACAAACGTTGCCCCGTTTCTCCATAAGCGACGGAGAAACGCGTTTCTCCCCAGATTTTAGCCGGTATCATCACTCTTTTATCATGTTGTCTTTGGAAAGGAAAGCAGCAAGATACTTGATCAGACGGAGTATACTCCCTCCGTCCCCCTCCGTTGTTCCGTCCGAAGGTTCACCTTTTTATTCAAATGAATGTTTTGGTAGAAGATTCACCATTCCTAAAATGGAAAAGGTTTATTAATATTCTATTATACATACCCCACTTCTCATACTCACATTCATAAATTATGGATCTCACTTGTCATACCCACTAACTTTTCTCCCTCATACATTTAAATTATGACTCTCACTTATCTTACCCACTCACTTATTCTCTCTTACAACTATTTTTCACTCAACACTTTCCTTAAATTTAGTGTCAACATCAAAACGGTGAAGCTTGGGCTGAGACGGAAAGAGTATTTCTTTAGTCCCAAGTCAAAGTACACATTTTATTTAAAAGTGTGTCAAATTGTCATGTGAATTGAACATGATAGGATTTTTAAGGGCAAAATACAAAAATTACCCCACCTTCTTCCTTAGACCAGCCAGTTTCATGGCTTGCCCATATTTTAAATCATGGCCATGATTCTAGCTGTCAGAATCAACGGTAACCATCATCCAGCTTCATGGCCTGTCCATGATTTCAACTATAACCATGATTTTCGTTGTCCAATCCTTGCTGCCCAATATACACCCAAAAATCCTTACCCTCTTATCGTGCCAACCTATTTTTGGCTCCCGTACATTATTCACTCGTTATTATTAAGTCTAATAACCCGGTTACTCTATCCCAATAATCACTTACCTATAGATCAACCGTATCAAGCCCTGTATCCGTTCTCATCAACTCGTTTTGGTGGCTCCTTGCTCACCTCGATCATGGCAGTGTCGGCCTACTCTCCTAGTTTCTAAGCCCAGATGAAGCTATATGTATAGCTTCAACTTATCAAGGTTCACAACCTTTATCAACATGTCAACTGGGTTTCGATCCTTGAATCTTCTGAAGATTTAAGATCTTCCGCTCCAAGAGATGTAATGAAATCTCAACTCAATGTGCTTCATCCTTGAATGAAACGCTGAATTCTTCGCACGATGAATATCACTCTAACTATCACCGTATAGCACATTATCACTCCGACCCTTCCCAATTTCACTCAAAAAACTCTGCAACCATACCATCTCCCTGCTTGCCATAGTCACTGCAACATATTCTGCTTTAGCAGTCAACTGTGCCACGAACTTCTGCGACTTAGAAGCCTAGGAAATTTCCGTACCATCCAATGTAAACCCATAACCCGTAATACTTTTGTTGTTATCAAGATTACTTGATGCCAATCCGCATCCACATAAACCGCTAACTCGACACCCTTGCCTGCGAAAAATAAGGCCATACCAGTAGTACCCTCAAGTACCTTAGGATCCATTTAACCGCTTCCCAATGATGCTTCCCTGGATTACCCATGAACCAACTGACTAATCCCACCGCATGAGCAATATCAGGCCTTGTACACTTCATGGCATACATTATACTCCCCACTGCCGAAGCATGTATAGTTTTCTTCATCTGAGCACGCTCCTCCTTGTCCCTAGGTGAATCCTTGTTAGATAGATTAAAGTTGCTACCCAGCAATATACTCGTTGGCTTTGCTCCCTTCACGCTGAGTCTCCCCAAGACATTCTTGACATATTCAGCTTTCGAAAGAAACAACTTCCTTGCCTTCCTATCCCGGACAATTCGCATACACAAAATCTTACTAGCCTCCCTCAAATAATTCATCTCAAAGCGTTATGACAACTGTCCCTTGAATCTGTTTACCTATATATCACTAGTGCCCGCTATTAACATCCACATATAAAAGCAAGATTATGTACCCGTTGTCAAACCTTTTAAAGTAGCAACAACCGCCTCGTATCTAACAAATTGAATGTTATGCATGACTTCATCGAACTTCTTGTACCACTTTCGAGGAGCTTGTTTCAGGCCATACAAGCTCTTCTTCAATATGTACACCAACTCTGTATTACCTTAGACAAGTAACCCTGTGGATGTACCATGTAAATTACCTTCTCAAATCCCCATAAAGAAAGGCCGTCTTTACATCCACCTGCTCTAACAACAAGTTCTCTGCATCTACTAAACCCTGAACCATTCTTATATAGTCATCTTCACAACCGGAGTGAAGACCTCTGTGTAGTCAATTTCATACTTCTATTTAAAGCCATTTACAGCCAACCTTGCCTTGTAACAAATGTTTCCATTTGCCTCCTTCTTGATCCTATAAACCCACTTGTTATGTAATGCCCGTTTCCCCTCAGGAAGCTTTACCAAATCCTAAGTATCATTGGCTACCAATGAGTCCATGTCATCACCCAACCAGCTTTCCGCTTGTCCCTAGCCTGCGTATAACTTTTCGGCTCACCACTATTTGTTAACAACAAATAGAAATTGAAGGAGAGTACCTACCAGGCGACCTACGCAATCTTGTGGATCTGCGCAGCGGAGCCGATCCTAGATTACTTTGTTCATCCTCAATGACCCCCTGATCTTGGTCAACATGAACCTCATTGCTCCCACCCGAGCCAAGAATATCCTCTAGCTTAATAATTTCGGGTTCCGAACTAATCCCATAAGATGCACTTACACTCTTTCGTGTCTTTATACAAAAGCTTCTCATCAAATATGACATCCCGACTATAATAACTTTTCGATTCTGTTCATCCCAAAATCTCTACCCGAAGTCATCCATGCTATCCCCAATGAATGTACAATTCAATGACTTAGCATCCAATTTAGTTATCTCTACAGAATTAAATGAACATATGCAACACAATTAAATATGCGAAGAAAAGACAGATTTACCTACTTACCACTTCACGCCTCCTCTGGAATTCCATTCCCCAACAGGACTAATGGTCCCCTATTAATCAAGAAAGTTGTTGTGTTAACTGTATCTGCCCAAAACATCTTCAGAAGTCCATACTTCAATCTCATAGCCATGGCCCATTCATTCAATGTTTTGTTCATTCTCTCTGCAACCCCGTTATGTTGTCGTGTTCCACTTGGGATTTTCACCATGTTCCATTCACAACACAATATTCCTTCAAATTTTTGAGCTCGCACTCCCTACCATTAAGGGACCTCAAGTTTTTGACATTAAGTCTGGTCTTTGTCTCCACTAAGGCCCTCCATTTCTTAAACACCTCCAATGCCTCATCTTTGTGTTTCAAGAAATAAACTCTAACCTTCCTTGTAGAGTCATCAATAAAGGTTATGTATTATGCTGCACCACCCAAAGATTTAACCGGTGATGGCCCCCACAAATCCATGTGAACCAACTCCAAGTTTTGCTCCCTCAAAGCCCTACCCTTCCTTGAGAAATTATTCCTCGTTTACTTTCCAAAGAATAAGTCCTTGTAGATACCCACGTCCACTGTCTTCAAGCCCGGTAGTCTTCCCTTCAAACAAAGTACCCTCATCCATTTTTTACTCATGTGACCCAATCGAAAGTGCCCCAAATCCGTATTACCATTAACACCCGCAAGAGTAATGCAATTTTTCGTGTTGCAAGCGATATTCAATGTACCCACCTTATTACCTGGAGCCACCTCCTAGGTCCCCTTAGTAATAACCCTGCTTCTGCAACCAAAAGTCACTTCAAAACCTTCTTCATCCAGCTGTCCAACTGATAACAAGTTCTTTTTCAAACTCGAAATGTGTCTTACCCTATATAGTTGCAAATCCGAACAGGTTTTTGTTTTAATTATGACATCCCCTTTCCCTTGATTTGTAAAGGTTCCCCATCCACTAGATAAACCTTTCCAAAATCTCCAGAATTATAGTTATCCATCTCTTTTGTGCGCCCGCATAAATGGAATGATGCCCCTGAATCTAACACCCATGATTCTAGTGAATTACTAATATTAAGAACTAGTGCATCCTCTATATCCTTGGCAACTATATTTATTGCCTTGTTCCCCATCAAGGGACAATTCATCTTGAAGTGTCCAATCTCCCCACATCTATAGAACTTTATCAGATCCTGATCCCTTTGGACTTTTCCATAGATTTAGACCCACACACAACTACGTTCTTACCCGATTCTGATTTCCACTTACTGTTTATACCCGGCTTCCCCCTTCTAGTTGTAGCTAAATTTACTCCTGAAGTAGAGACAACACCCGATTTCTCATGATGATTTTCCTCGCCAATAAGCAATTCCTAGAGATAATCGCCATTCAATTTGTTCTTCCCCTGCTACAGTATTTAACGCAGTAATCGTTCTGCTCCAGCTTTCTAGCAAAGAACCCAACAATATTAATGCTTGGAACTCATCCTCAAACGTTATCTATATCGCACTCAATGAGTCGAGAATATATTGATAATCATCCATGTGGTCTGATATTGATGCTCCTTCTGCCATCTTCAAGTTGAATAACTTATGCACCAAGTCAACCTTGCCGGCAGCTGATGGCTTCTCATACTTCTCACACAGAAAATCAATAATCTCCTTGATGGTCTTAATCTCTTGATTTTTTAGCAATACTCTTTTCCAGAGTCGACCTAAGAACATCCATGGTTTTCCCATCTAAAACCTTACCCAATCCTACTGCTTAGTGCTTACAGACTTTACTCCTTGTAGTGTCGTGTAGAGATCCTTACCATATAAGAAATCCTCTATTTGCATCCACCAAAAACTATAATCCGATTCGTTGAACTTATCACCCTTTTGTTTGTCGTTGCCCATCTTGGTTGCTAAAATTCTAGAACCTTAAAATTGAAGCTCTGATACTAGTTGTTAGGGAATTGGTCACAATTCTTGTCAATCAATGCAAGATAATATAGAGCACCCAAGCACACAACATAAATAATAACACACATTCAAAGCAATAAAGAACACAAGAGAATTGTATACTCAGTTCACCAATTAACTAGCTACGTCTGGGCACTGTCAAGCCGAATCTTTCACTATAATATGTAAAATATGAGATACTACAAGTTTGGGGGCGGAACATTGCTTATATACTTGCCCTGAAATAGTCCTAAACCCTAGACAATAAGAAAATTTTGAATTTAATCAATTCGGCCCGCCCAGGATTGTTTCCCAAAATTAGACCAGCCAGTTTCATGGCTTGCCTATGGTTTAAATCATAGCTGGCTGTCAGAATCAGCAGCACCCATCTGCCAGCTTTATGGCCTACCCATAGTTTCAACTATGACCATGATTTTCGCTGTCCAATCCTTGCTGCCTAATCTACACCCAAATATCCTTAGCAGTTACCATTGAAACCTATTTTTGGCTCCCATACATTGTTCCCTCATTATTAAGTCTATTAACCTGATTGTACTCTATCCCAACAATATACAACATCAAAACTAGTTTCAAATGTAAGATGTAGATCTAGATCTAAATAGAGAGAGAGAGAGAGAGAGAGAGAGAGAGAGAGAGAGAGAGAGAGAGAGAGAGAGCAGAAACACAGTGAGACGCACACACCTGGTGACATAATCTTGAGAGAGAGAGAGAATGAGACACATGCACTCAGACGCACACACCTGGTGACATATCCGGACATGAGAGCTTGGTTGGTGTTCATTGCTTGAAGTTGCCAGAATTAATGGAGGGTTGCACCAGCGTTGCCGTTGAGGGTGGAAGAGAGAGTTTTCGGCTCTAAACAAATGTTTGGAGGTAGGAGAGGAGCGACGGCGACGATTGAGGTGTGTGTGTGTGGAGGTGGGGTTTTATCGTGGGGATTGGAGTTGGGGTTTGGCAGAATGTCGGTTGAGGTGTGTGTGTGGAGGTGGGGTTTGACCGGTAGAGATTGGAGTTGGGGTTTGGCAGAGTGTTGGGGTGGGGTTATCTTTGAGTAATTTTTTTTCTTTAATTTTTGTATACTTTTTCACTTAAATATCATAAAAAAAATTAATAACAAAAAAAATTAGATTAAAAATGCGAATCCAAACATTGACAAAATTTTAAGTATAATTTATTTTCTTTAATTTGTTATACTCTTAGCATTTCAAATATATTTTTAGTAATATAAATTTGAAAATATATTTTGTCATGAAATTTCAAGGCATCAAACAGGAGAGTAGGCTATCACTGCAGTCCACTTGGCTGCACATTTCTTTGTGATAATAATCAAGAAAAGAATTGGGATAATGTTCTCTTACAAAGAATAACACGCCTACTCACTATCTTCCAAATATATCTACCTCTTTGTTTTATACAACTTACTATCTACAAAAGATTCAGTTCAGCTTATGGTGAAAGTTTCGCCGGCACTCGTTTTTATATCTTGTTCATTAATTGATCCAGGTTCTGAGTACCCTTTACCAGGAATTTATCTCCATGATTTTGAGAAAATCAAGATTCTTGCTCAGGCTAAATCTGCTGGAGATGACTCAAAAAATAGACACCATTTAGTTGAAAGCTCAAAGACATCTTGTAATGTCATGTTGATCAAAAGCTTAAGAGAACTCGAGGGTGATGCTATCGATTATTTTTCGGCCATCAAGAAAAAGTTATTTCCTGTTGGCCCTTTAGCAGAAGAAGCTATCAACAAATCTGACAACGATAACACCGAAGTTATTGAGTGGCTTAACAAAAAGGACAAAAACTCAAGAGTATTTGTTTCATTTGGAAGTAGCAACAATGGTACACCTTATATCTGACAAAATGAATGTCATGCATGAATCCATCGAACTTCTTGTACCACTTTCGAGGAGCTTGTTGCAGGCCATACAAGCTCTTCTTCAATATGAAAACCAACTCTTTATTACCTTAGACAAGTAAACCTGTGGATGTACCATGTAAATTACCTCCTCAAATCCCCATGAAGAAAGGGCGTCTTTACATCCATCTGCTCTAACAACAAGTTCTCTGCATCTAGTAAACCCAGAACCATTCTTATATAGTCATCTTCACAACTGGAGTGAAGACCTCCGTGTAGTCAATTTCATACTTCTGTTTAAAGCCATTACAACCAACCTTGCCTTGTAAAGAATGTTGCCATTTGCCTCCTTCTTGATCCTGTAAACCCACTTGTTTTGCAATGCCCGTTTCCCCTCAGGAAGATTTACCAACTCCTAAGTATCATTGGCTACCAGTGAGTCCAGCTCATCATCTATCGCAGCTTTCCGCTTGTCCCTAAGCTCACTACGATTAGCCTGCTTATAACTTTTCGGCTCACCACTATTTGTAAACAACAAATAGAAATTTGAAGGAGAGTACCTATCAGGCGACCCACGTAATCTTGTAGATCTGCGTAGCGGAGCCAATCCTAGATTACATTGTTCATCCTCAATGACCCCCTGATCTTGGTCAACATGAACCTCATTGCTCCTACCCGAGCCAGGAATATCCTCTAGCTTAACAATTCCGGGTTTCGAACTAATCCCATCAGATGCACTTACACTATTCGTGTCTTTATACAAAAGCTTCTCATCAAATATGACATCCCGACTACAATAACTTTTCGATTCTGTTCATTCCAAAATTTGTACCCGAAGTCATCCATATCATACCCAATGAATGTACAATTCAAAGATTTAGCATCCAATTTAGTTACCACTCCACGCCTCCTCTGGAATTCCATTCCTCAAGGGGACTAATGGTCCCCTATTAATCAAGAAAGTTGATGTGTTAACTGTATCTGCCCAAAACATCTTTAGAAGTCCATACTTCAATCTCATAGCCATGTCCCGTTCATTCAATGTTTTGTTCATGCTCTCTGCAACCCCATTATATTGTCGTTTTCCACTTGGGGTTTTCACCATGCGAATACCATTCACAGCACAATAATCCTTCAAATTTCTGAGCTCGCACTCCCCTTTGGATTAACGGACTCAAGTTTTGACATTGAGTCTGGTCTCTGTCTCCACTAAGGCTCTTCATTTTTTAAACACCTCCAATGCCTCATCTTTGTGTTTCAAGAAATAAACTCTATCCTTCCTTGTAGAGTCATCAATAAAGGTTATGTATTATGCTGCACCACCCAGAGATTTAATCGGTGATGGCCCCCCATAAATCCATGTGAACCAACTCCAAGTTTTGCTCCCTCAAAGCCCTACCCTTCCTTGAGAAATTATTCCTCATTTGCTTTCAAAAGACACAGTCCTTGTAGATACCTACGTCCACAGTCTTCACTCGATAGTCTTCCCTTCAAACAAAGTACCCTCATCCCTTTTTCACTCATGCGACCCAATCGACAGTGCTCCAAATCCGTATTACGATTAACACCCGCAAGAGTAATGAAATTTTTGGTGTTGCAAGCCATATTCAATGTACCCACCTTATTACCTTGAGCCACCTCCTAGGTCCCCTTAATAATAACCCAATTTCTCTAGCCAAAAGTCACTTCAAAACCTTCTTCATCCAGCTGCCCAACTGATAACAAGTTCTTTTTCAAACCCGAAATGTGTCTTACCCTATAGATAGTTGCAAAGCCGATCCGCTTTATGTTTTAATTCTGACATCCCCTTTCCCTTGATTTGTTAAGGTTCCCCATCTGCTAGATAGACCTTTCCATAATCACCGGAATTATAGTTATCCATCTCCTTTGTGTGCCCACATGAATGGAATGATGCCCCTGAATCTAACACCCATGATTCTAGTGAATTACTAACATTAAGAACCAGTGCATCTCTATATCCTCAACAACTATATTTATTGCCTTGTTCCCCATCAAGGGACAATTCTTCTTGAAGTGTTCGATCTCCCCACATTTATAGAACTTTAACAGATCCTGATTCTCCTTGGACTTTTCCTTAGATTTAGACCTACCAACAACTATGTTCTTACCCGATTCTGATTTCCACTTACTGTTTATAAACCGTCTTCTCCCACCTAGCTGTAGCTAAAGTTTCTCCTGAAGTAGAGACAACGCTCAATTTCTCACGATGATTTTCCTCGCCAATAAGAAATTCCTTGACATCATCGCTATTCAATTTGTTCTTCCCTACTACAGTATTTAACTCAGTAATCGTTCTGCTCCAGTTTTCTAGCTAGCAAAGAACCCAATAGTATTAATGCTTGGAACTCAACAGTATTAATGCTTGGAACTCATCCTCAAACGTATCTACAACACACTCAATGTGTCAAGAATGTATTGATAATCATCGATGTGGTCTGATATTGATGCCCCTTCTGCCATCTTCATATTGAATAACTTATGCACCAAGTCAACCTTGCTGGCTACTGATGGCTTCTCGTACTTCTCAGATAGAAAATCAATAATCTCCTTGATGTTCTTATTCTCTTTGTTTTTTAGCAATACTCTTTACTAGAGTCGACCTAAGAACACCCATAGTTTTCCCATCTAAAACCTTACCCAATCCTACTGCTTAGTGCTTTCAGACTTTACTCCTTTAGTGTCGTGTAGAGATCCTTACCATACAAGAAATCCTCTATTTGCATCCACCAGAAACTATAATCCGATCCGTTGAACTTATCAACCTTACATTTTGCCGTTGCCCGTCTTGACTACTAAAATTCTAGAACCTTAAAATAGAAGTTTTGATACCAGTTGTTGAGGAATTGGTCACAATTCCTTTCAATTAATTCAAGATAATACAGAGCACCCAAGCACACAACATAAATAATAACACGCAATCAAAGCAATAAAGCACACAACATAAATGAGAGCTTGGTTGGTGTTCGTTGCTTGAAGTCGCCGGAATTAATGTAGGGTTGCACCGGCGTTGCTGTTGAGGGTGGAAGAGAGAGTTTTCGGCTCTAAACAATTGTTTGGAGATAGGAGAGGAGCGACGGCGACGATTGAGGTGTGTGTGTGGAGGTGGGGTTTTACCGTTGGGGTTTGGCAAAATGTCGGTTGTGGTGTGTGTGGAGGTGGGGTTTGACCTGTAGGGATTGGAGTTGGGGTTTGGCGGAGTGTGGGGTGGGGTTATCTTTGAGTGATTTTTTTTTCTTTAATTTTTGTGCTCAATTCAAAGTGTAGTGTTGAATTGGGACGTATGGAGTAAGGTTCTGAACCCACAATATCACTATTTTCTATTTTGTATACATTTTACACTTAAATATCATAGAGTTGGTCTTATAAAAATGTGTTTTTTTCTAAGCTTAAGTAAAAATTATTTTCACACTGGCACTTAATAATACATGCACCGACACTCTTCACACTGGCATTTTTTTATACTAATACTGACACTTTTTTACCCTAACACTCTTTATACTGACACTTAATATACATGCACTGACACGTTTTACACTGTCACTTTGTTACACTAACACTGTCACTTTGTTACACTAACACTAACACTTTTTTACACTGGCACTTGATATGCATGTACCGGCACTCTTTACACTGGCACTTTGTTACACTAACACTGACATTTTTTTACACTGACACTTTGTTACACTAACACTGACACTTTGTTACACTGTCAATTTTTTACACTAACACTGGCACTAGCGGAAAAAACAAAACACGTTTTTTCTAAGTTTAAGAAAAAACGCGTTTTTTGTAAGATTTTGACAATATCATAAAAAAAATTAATAACAAAAAAATTAGATTGAAAATGCGAATCCAAACATTGACAAAATTTTAAGTATAATTTTTTTTCTTTAATTTGTTATACTCTTAGCATTTCAAATATAATTTTAATTAGTAGTAATATAAATTTGAAAATATACATTTCTTTGTGATAATAATCAAGAAAAGAATAACACGCCTACTCACTATCTTCGAAATATATCTACCTCTTTGTTTTATACAACTTACTATCTACAAAAGATTCAGTTCAGCTTATGGTGAAAATTTTGCCGGCACCCGTTTTGATATCTTGTTCATTAATTGATCCAGGTTCTGAGTACCCTTTTCCGGGAATTTATCTCCATGATTTTGAGAAAATCAAGATTCTTGCTCAGGCTGAATCTGCTGGAGATGACTCAAAAAATAGACACCATTCAGTTGAAAGCTCAAAGACATCTTGTAATGTCCTGTTAATCAAAAGCTTCAGAGAACTCGAGGGTGATGCTATTGACTATTTTTCGGCCACGAGCAAGAAAAAGATATTTCCTGTTGGCCCTTTAGCAGAAGAAGCTATCAACAAATTTGACAACGATAACACCGAAGTTATCGAGTGGCTTAACAAGAAGGACAAAAACTCAAGTGTATTTGTTTCATTTGGAAGTGAATATTTCTTATCAAAGGAAGAGATGGAAGAAATAGCATATGGGTTAGAGTTGAGTGAAGTTAACTTTATATGGGTTGTTAGGTTTCCCAAAGAAGAAGGAAAAGAGAAAAATAGGGTTCTTGAGGAGAAATTACCAAAAGGGTACCTGGAGAGGGTTGGGGATAGAGGATTGGTCTTGGAGGGATGGGCCCCACAAGTGGAGATATTAAGCCATGAGAATGTTGGAGGGTTTGTGAGTCATTGTGGATGGGGTTCAGTAATGGAAAGTGTGAAGATTGGTGTTCCTATTATAGCCTTGCCTATGCATCTGGATCAGCCTCTCAATGCTAGGCAAATGGTTCAGGTTGGCGTTGCTGTGGAGGCCGTGAGGGACAAAATGGGAAAACTTCAAAGGGAAGAGATTGCTAAAGTTATAAGACAAGTGGTGGTTGATGAAAGTGGGGAAGAAGTGAGAAGGAAAGTGAGGGAATTGAGTGAGAAAATAATGTTAAAAGGTGACAAAGAGATAGATGTGCTTGTGAAGGAAATGAGACGTATATCAGAGGAGAATAAAGGCCACAAAGATTAGACTATTTTCATAATTGAAAATATATATTCTTCCGTCTCAAAGTAGTGAAGGTTTATTTTTCTAATAAAAAGTGACATTTAGTTTGAAGTGAAATTTTGTAACTGAAGAATAACATTTTTTCTCTTAAATAATTACCTTCTTTTCCATGAGATTCATATATATATGTGTGTGTCTGTGTAACAAGT
The DNA here is from genome assembly GCA_022495995.1 of Adenophora triphylla var. japonica. NCBI lineage: Eukaryota > Viridiplantae > Streptophyta > Magnoliopsida > Asterales > Campanulaceae > Adenophora > Adenophora triphylla. Next base: position 128,986 of record JAFEMH010005396.1, read on the forward strand.
GTAGGTGAACTGTTCTTCATTAACTATGCACAAAGTTTTATATCTCCAGAAACATGATGTAGTGCATGCTATGAATAGTGTAATGAACGGAATAGCCCAAGTTCTCGTTTGGATCAGCCCACTCGGAGTCTCAGCCTCCACGATCTTTATGGGCTCAAATCAATCCTCCTCGCTAGTTTATCAGTCCGGATATAACCTCGGTCAACATTACCGAGCACAAGCTCGGGCCAGCAGGGGACGAGCAGGACCTTATACGGTGCCCTCATGGCCTCATTGCTAAATAGACTTGGGGGCCTAGAAGGCCGATAAGCTCATATGCTTGATAAAGCTAAGCAAAGATCTCCTTAACTAAGCAGGATTCTTCTACTTAGACAATCTTATTCCAATAACGAAAATCCTACTTAGACAATCTTATTCCAATAAGGATTCTAGTCCTTTCCTGGTTTAACTCTTGTCACAAATTTATTTTCCTAATACAATCAAACTACGGAATCCATATTCTTGAAGAATACTCCAACACCTACCAATAAATAAGAGATATCAATGCCGAAATCAGGGCTATTTTATTCTCTAATCACTTTTCCTTTAGTTTGATTATTATTCTAACTAAAGGATTCTCACTCTGATCACGCCGGAGAAACCACGACTAATTTTATGAGTTTGCTCATCTATTCCATGCAAATCCATGTATTTGATACGTAGATTCAGGATAGATTGACCCGAATACAATTTTGGCTTGAGCTGTTTGGTTCCATTGACGGGAACAACATGATTTTGCCCTCATAAAGCCCTGAAATCTTATTTTTCTTGCCGTATTATTGAACTATATATAGTACATGATTGATTACTTAACTTAATTAAACTGAGATTTTATATTTGAAAAATCAAATGGAAAATAAGATATGCTCTGTAAGTTTTCTATCTAGCTGTTGAACAAAGGAGGTTGATATTCTTGCTTGTATTCGTCCATCCTAAAATGAAATATATATATATATATATATATATATATATATATATATATATATATATATATATATATATATATATATATATATATATATATATATATATACTCCCTCCGTCCCATTAGTAAAAGGAAAATTACTGTTCACGCGTAGATTAAGAAAAAAAATAATGATATAAATGTTGTGAGTGTAAAAGTAAAATAGGAGAGAGAATGAGTGGAGGGAATAGTGAATTTGTGGTTTGTAATGGGACGCCCAAAAAGGAATATTTGTGGTTTGTAATGGGACGGAGGGAGTATATATTTTAGAAAAAAAATTACAGCAAACGATAATTGAAAAAAGAAATTAAATTACTTTCTTACTTCTTTTTCCACGTGAGAATTAACTCAACAGTTGCAGTTGCAAGCAACTTAATGGTATTTTCTAATGGAATAGACCCGTACGTGCACCCCTAACCTTCAAGGACAACCCAATCTTTCTTTCTTAAGGCCATTGAAGAGAGATGGAAATTGCTATTGTTCTTTGAAATTGTAATGCACAATGTCAAAACTGCTGGAGATAATGATGCCGGATAATTGCAGGAGAGAAAGAATTATTATAAACTGAGGTAGAAATGAGAACAAGGCTCACCACTCCAGTTGGAGATATAGAGCTAGACACTCATCACTTGTCGGAATCCACCTACGAGATACAGAGTGATTAGTTCACCACTCAATGGACAAATCCACAGAGATACAGAACTGAAGAAAAAGGGCTCAAAACACACTTTTATTAATTATTACTCAAAATCAGCTCCCTTACATCACAGATTTAGGGGGTACTTATAGATCTCTTGAAACATCCTTCCAAGATAGGAAAATTGATAAAATACTAAGGGGAATGAATTACTAATAATTATTTAGGGATAAGATAAGATAAAAAGATCAAAAGACAGAGAAAATCATCAGACACAGCAGATGATTTAAAGAATCAGTCTCCAAGCGCAGCACTCAAACAACTGACCATAACTTTGTGTAGAATGCACGAAACGACGAACCGAAAAGAGTCTAAGAAACTAGACATCCATAGCTTTCCAAGCATATGTCACACATAATTTTCCACCTTCTGGATCAAAACAGTTTTGATGTTTAAGTAGACCCAAATCTGTGAACTGTTGCTCTTCAAAATCCTTGTCTGAACTTCCATCTGTATCATGCTCCCCTGGCTGAAAAGGACTCGTCCTCGAGTCTAGATTCCCATCTTCTTCATAATATGGAGAAAGGTCTGAAACATTAAATATGTCTGAAACCCCATAGTCAAGAGGCAACTCAATCTTGTATGCATTTTGACCAATCCGTTTCAACACCTTGAATGGACCATCAAGTGGGAACCGACCTTTTTTTTGCTGTTTCAGTTTTTTTCTCTTTCGTTGATGTAAGGCTATTTATAGCCAGGTTTATTCATTCAATAATATTATCTCTTTCAGCTTCAGCTAAGTTTTCACATTTGGTATCAGAGCCTGTGAAAGAGAACAACTGTGTGAGAGAGTGATATAGAGAAAGAAAAAAAAGGGAGAAGAGAAAAACAGAGAGATGTCGACGTCCTCTGAGAAATTTGTGCAGCCGGCAATTCCAAAATTCGATGGCTACTACGATTTCTGGTCGATGACGATGGAGAATTTTCTCAGAAGCAGAGAACTGTGGAGCTTGGTGGAGGAAGGAATTCCGACAGCGGCCGTCGGAACAACACCAGCCAGTGAAGCACAGAGAAGAGCGGTGGAAGAGGCCAAACTCAAGGACTTGAAGGTCAAGAATTTTCTGTTTCAGGCCATCGACAGAGAGATCCTGGAAACAATTCTTGACAAGAATACCTCTAAGGCGATTTGGGAATCAATGAAGAAGAAATACCAAGGGTCTACGAAGGTTAAGAGAGCGCAACTTCAGGCCCTAAGAAAGGAGTTTGAGCTTCTTGCCATGAAGGAAGGAGAAAAAGTCGATAGCTTTCTGGGAAGGACATTGGCGGTGGTGAACAAGATGAAGAGCAACGGGGAGACGATGGAACAGAGTACCATTGTGAGTAAGATTCTCAGATCTCTAACATCAAAATTCAATTACGTGGTCTGCTCAATTGAGGAGTCGAATGATTTGAGCACCATGAGTATTGATGAACTATACGGGAGTCTGTTGGTTCATGAAGGACGAATTTGGGGACAACAAGAAGAAGAACAGGTGCTGAAAGTGTCTCAAGACGAAAGGCCAAGCAGAGGAAGAGGTCGTGGAAGTTTTAGAGGAGGTCGTGGCAGAGGACGAGGAAGAATCGCCACAAACAAGGCACTAATTGAGTGCTTTAAGTGTCATAATCTGGGACATTTTCAATACGAATGTCCAGAATGGGAGAGAAAGGCGAATTATGCAGAATTAGAAGAAGATGAGGAGGTGCTACTAATGGCTTACGTGGAGCTGAACAATGCAAACAAAGAAGATGCCTGGTTTCTTGACTCAGGTTGCAGCAACCACATGACGGGGAACAAGGAATGGTTTTGCAACCTGGAAGGTGATTTCAACAGAACCGTGAAGCTTAGGAATGACATGACACTGTCGGTGGTGGCTAAAGGGAGCATAAGAGTGCAAGTGGATGGTATTACTCAGGTCATATCTGATGTTTACTATGTACCTAAACTCAGAAATAATCTTCTAAGCATGGGTCAGCTTCAAGAGAAGGGGTTAGCGATTCTAATACAAAATGGGACCTGCAAGGTATTCTATCCGGGTAAAGGAGTGATTATGCAGACCAGAATGAGTAGAAATCGAATGTTCTATCTCCTAGCATCCAAATCGCTAAAGAATTCTATGTGTCTACAAACTAAGATAGTGGAGAAAGAAGCTCATTTGTGGCACTGTCGGTTTGGACATCTTAATCATGATGGATTAAGAATGCTGGCTCACAAGAATATGGTGGTTGGTCTCCCTGCGTTGAAGACTTCTAAGGAGAAATGTCAGACTTGCATCATTGGAAAGCAGCACAGAGGTTCAATGCCAAAGAAAAGTTTATGGAGAGCGTCAAAACCACTTCAGCTGATACATTCAGACATCTGCGGTCCTATCACACCAGCTTCACACAGTGATAAGAGGTATATTCTAAGTTTTATTGATGACTTCTCTCGTAAAACATGGATTTACTTCTTATTTGAAAAATCAGAGGCGTTTACTATTTTTAAGAACATTAAAGCTGGTGTTGAGAAAGAGATAGGAGCAGTTGTAGCCTGTTTGAGAACTGATCGTGGCGGAGAATTCAATTCAATTGAATTTGGAGAATTTTGTAAGGCTCAAGGCATCAATAGACAGTTAACTGCAGCCTACACGCCTCAACAAAATGGAGTTGCAGAGAGGAAAAATAGGAACATCATGAATGCAGTGCGCTCAATGTTGAGCGAGAGACAAGTGCCGAAGAACTTCTGGTCAGAAGCCGCAAAGTGGAGTGTACATATACAAAATCGCAGCCCAACTGCTGCACTTGAAGACACAACCCCGGAGGAAGCATGGAGTGGAACAAAATCGGTGGTAGATTATTTTCGAGTTTTTGGGTGTATTGCGCATGTACATGTGCCAGATCAGAGACGGATCAAGCTGGACGATAAGAGTAAGAAATGTGTTTTCTTGGGAGTAAGTGATGAGTCAAAGGCCTGGTGGTTATATGATCCTATTGCTAAGAAGATTGTGGTTAGTAAAGATGTCATCTTTGAGGAAGAAAAAGGTTGGGACTGGGAAAAATCTGAAGGGGAGATTAAAAAGGACACGTTAGAATGTGAAGATGAGACAGACCGACACGAAGAAGAAGAAAGTGCAGGAGCCAATTCTGCAGCAAGTCCTAATGGTGAATCACATGGAGCCAGTAGTTCGATTGTTGCGCAGCCAGTTGTCCGAGCCAGTGTGCGTGCGAGAAAAACACCAACCTACTTGGCGGATTATGAGGTAGGAGAAAATCTGGAAGCGTTAATGATGATGTTGATGGTTATAGAGGAAGAAGAAAATATGGAAGCGTTAATGATGATGTTGATGGTTGCAGAGAATGATCCAACTCGGTTTGAGGATGCTGAGAAACAGAAGATTTGGAGAGAAGCAATGATGAGAGAGATAGAATCAATTGAAAAAAATCAAACCTGGGAACTCACGGTGTTACCTGAAGGCGTGAAACCCATTGGAGTCAAGTGGGTGTACAAAACCAAGCTGAATGAAGATGGAAAGGTAGAGAAGTATAAAGCCAGGTTAGTGGCTAAAGGCTATGCACAGAGTTATGGTGTTGATTACACGGAGGTGTTTGCTCCGGTGGCAAGGTTGGATACAGTTCGAACAATTCTGGCAGTAGCAGCACAATCAAGTTGGGAAGTGTTCCAGCTTGATGTTAAGAGTGCCTTCTTACATGGTGAACTCAAGGAAGATGCATATGTTAACCAGCCTGAAGGATTCGTACAAAGGGGAGAAGAAGAGAAAGTTTATAAGTTGAAGAAGGCACTGTACGGTCTCAAGCAGGCGCCGCTGTGATGATGTTGCCATTTCGCGGGAAAAATTCGGTTTTTGCGTTTCTTTGAAAAACCAAATAAAACCGGAAAAAAACGGAGTCGCCACGCCATTTTAATTTTGAGGGCCAAAACTTTGAAAAAAGCCCGAGATCAGAGATTTAGGTTCGGAGGTCATGTTACGCGTCGGGAAGGACGTTAGTGTGCACCCGACGCGCCTCGTAAAAACGAGTCTTCCAAGCTGAAAATCATTTGTGTGTGTGTGTGTGTGTGTGTGTGTGTGTGTTGGCCAAAATAAGTTGAAACTCAGAAAAGTAAAAATTGGGATATCTTTTTAAGACTTTAAACTGATCCCATGATTTTTTGGAAGATTTTTGGATTGAGATTTGGTACTCAAAAGACCTTTTGAAGTTGAGAGCCATTTCTGCCAGAATGAAAAAGGCAGTGGACCTTTGATTTTAAAAGGGATTCAAGGGTCTTAAAACTTCATAATCTGGATGAACTCAGAGAATGAAAGTTGTTCTAGACACCTTAAATAAAGTTTGTGCGAAGGAATTTTCCATTTTGGAGAAGGTTTGAGGGGTCAAAACCTTCTGGAAACCTCAGATATGAGATCTGGATTCCCAGAAGCTGATGAACTAGCCTCTGAAAGAAAATTTGAAAAGAGGAGTTTTACTCACCCAAAAAATAAGGTAAAAATATGTCTGGAAAGCTCTGGATGTTGGCTACAAAAAGTGTTTTGTAGTCAACACCAAATTCCAAGTTCATCTGTGTCCAAAAATTAAGACCATGGACTGGGGTCTGAGAAAATTGCTACTGGACAGCAACTTCTCAAGAAAGAAAATATGATTTTAAGGGGGGTTTTGCATCCATGCTTGTCCCCATTTCCCTAGGTTTTGGTTAGTGATCACTAGACATTTTAGTGGTGAATCAACTATACCAAACCATCCTTGGGGTACATTAGGACTAAGCATTTCATTTGCTTGGGAAGGGGAATTTTATCCTTTGAAATCAAGATTTAGTGCTTGAAAATGGTTTTTTAGGGTTTTGAAAGTGCATTTTTGCAAGTAAGCAAGAAAAGCTTTGAAAATAATGTTGATCTTTGTAGAAGATCATCCATGGAAGATGGTCTTCCATGGTGATCTTCTTAGATCTAAAGAAAGAAGATGAAAGAACTACATTTTGTAGTTTGAAGATGCATGCATGGATGAGATTTAGGGTTAGGAAGAGGAGGGTTTACCAATCTTCCTTGTGTTCTTGAGTGTTTGGCTTGAGTGTATGAGTGTTTAGGGCTTTAATATGAGAGTGAGTGGATGAGTATGAGTTGGGAAAGATTGGAGAGAAAATGGTGACAATTCAAGTGAATTCTCACCGTTTTCTCTCTATATTTCGCCGAGGTTCGGTGCAATTGTGTTCTTCCTTTTTCATTTTTGTATTTGGAGGGCTCAATTTATAGCCCTCTGAAAATGCAAAGGTATCCGCGCGGATAGGTCCGGGCGGCGTGCCTTGTTCATTAAATGCGGCTTCGGCTTTGGACAAGAAGAATATTTCTTTTTGAAATTCAAATTAGGCCGGTTTATGTTTCCAGCATTGCTATATTTTGTTTTCTTCTTTTGTTTTTCTTTTTGAGATTCTTTTTAAGGTTTAACCTTAAATAACAATGCCCATTTTACCCTCACTTTGTTAGAAATGTTAGGATAGTTAGGACTTGTTAGAAATGTTATAACTTTCGTTAATTTTCTAACGAAAATTCTAACAAGCTCAAATTGGAGCACTTACGGTAGCCCTCGGCGACGGCGCTTTCGAAGGAAGCGGGGTCGTCGATAAGAGTAAGGCTCCATATTTGGCGGGATGATCGAGTGATCGGGTGGTGAACCTAGCGATAGGCTACCTACGTATCCCGAATGGGAATCGAAGCCGATCGTAGTTCGGGTCTTTGACCACAGGAGATGATGGCGTTTTAGGTGCCTCGAACCCGATGAGCGAGTTCTACGGTCGTTTCTTGGAAAGAAACTTCTGCTTGGGGATAAGAGATGACCATTTTTGGTCGATGGCTATCCGCTCTGCTGGGGATAGGAATGACCATTTTTGGTCGACGGGTATCCGCTTCTTTGAGGATGATTGCGATTTATCGCTCTTCTAGTGATAGCGTCTTAGGTGCCTCGAACCTTGAAGATGGCGTTTTAGGTGCCTCGAACCTTGGAGATGGCTTTTTAGGTGCCTCGGACCTTGGAGATGGCGTTTTAGGTGCCTCGAACCTTGGGGATGGCGTTTTAGGTGCCTCGAACCCTGGGTGATGATGGCTTTTTAGGTGCCTCGGTCCTTAATGATGATGGCTTTTTAGGCGCCTCAGACCTTAATTTGGAATGGCCTTTCGGTGGACTTCGTCTGGCTGCTTGCCGAAGGAGAGGGTGACCGTTTTGGTCGAGGGTTTGGACCTAATGATAGGCTACCTACGTATCCCTAGTGGGAATCAAGCCCTTTCGTAGTTCGAGTACTACTCGAGATTCCGTTGGCTTTTGGGATTCCGTTAACTTTCTTTGGGGATTTCGTTAGCCTTTCTTGGGGAAAATCGAGACGTATTCGTGCAGGAAATCGGTCTTACGTTTTTGCCGGGGATGATTTTGATGAAAGATACGGGATCTCGTTATCTTTCTCGGGGCACTCGGTCTTACGTTTGGCTAGGGGATAATTTTGATGAAAGATACGGAATCTCGTTATCTTTCTCAGGTCACTCGGTCTTACGTTTGACTGCCGGGGGCAATTTTGATGAAAGATACGGGATCTCGTTATCTTTCTCGGGGCACTCGGTCTTACGTTTTACTGCCGGGGGTAATTTTAATGAAAGATACGGGATCTTGTTATCTTTCTCGGGGCACTCGGTCTTACGTTTGGCTAGGGGCAATTTTGATGAAAGATACGGGATCTCGTTATCTTTCTCGGGGCACTCGGTCTTACGTTTGGCTAGGGGTAATTTTGATGAAAGATACGGGATCTCGTTATCTTTCTCGGGGCACTCGGTCTTACGTTTGGCTAGGGGTAATTTTGATGAAAGATACGGGATCTCGTTATCTTTCTCGGGGCACTCGGTCTTACGTTTGACTGCCGGGGGTAATTTTGATGAAAGATACGAGATTTCGTTATCTTTCTCGGGGCACTCGGTCTTACGTTTGGACTAGGGGTAATTTTGATGAAAGATACGAGATTTCGTTATCTTTCTCGGGGCACTCGGTCTTACGTTTTACTGCCGGGAATGATTTTGATGAAAGATACGAGATTTCGTTATCTTTCTCGGGGCACTCGGTCTTACGTTTGACTGCCGGGAAGGATTTTCTTGACAAGGGGCTGACTTTGGTTAGCTTTGTTAACTCTGTCAAGTTGGGGACTCGAATTGCGAGTCACGAAATTTTAAGGGGCAAAAGGGTCATTTTGACCACGACAATCCTCATCCGCGCGGGCGGGAATGGAAAGTCGTGGGTATTAATGGGGCCAACGCCCTTCTTCTTCCTCGGTCCAATTTTTGAATTGCCGAGAGAGAGGAGACGAAGCGAGGAGAACAGCCATTTTTGGCCCTAGAAGCTTCAAAATTCGTCCGTTTTCTTCAATTTTTCAAGCAATGGAACACGGGGAAGGCGCTTTTCAAGGCCAAGGACGTGGTCCCATAGCGGAGAGGCGATTGGAGCTCGTCCGGATGAGGAGGCATTACAACCTCTCGCAATCGGTTACGGAGGAGCATTATCCCGATGCTTGGCAACATTGGGCTTCGGATCCGCATCTCCGAACGGTATACTTTGAAACCCTTTGATCCCTTTGTTGATTTCTTGTTTGAAAATTTTGGGTGATTTTTTGAAATTTTTTTTTTTGAAAATTCGATGATTGATATTCTTGGCTTTGAATTTTGATTTTGATGCTTTGCATGTTGTAATGAGTATATGAGTAACCCAAAATGTGCATTTTGCTTGGGAAAAAGAATTGGCATTTTTGCCACATTTTTTTTTTTCGATTCGAAAATTATATGTGAAAATTCGAAGAATTGTGATTTTTTTTTTTTGAAATCGAATATTGCATGTTGATGATGATGATGGTTTTTTTTTTTTTTGAAATTGAATTTTGATATGATGATGCAATGCATGCATTTTGTTTGGAAAGAATGGGCATTTTGCCAATATGAGATGTATGTATGTTTAGGATTTTTTTTTTTGAAAAGTGGGACGGATTTTTCCTCCCGTTGCATGTAAGATGGATGATATGCATGTATGCATTTTTTTTTTGTTGAAAATGGGACGGAGTTTTTACTTCCGTAGGAATGCATTTTTTTTTTTGATGAATGCATTGGGACTTGCTGAAAATTGTTTTATTTCATGCGAGAAAAATGGGGCTATGCTCATTGTCTTTGTTATCTTTGTCGAATTTTTTTTAATGTAAATGCAAATGCAATCTTTTGACATTTTCTCTCTCCTTTTTTTTTACGGGCGGACACCGTTTTGTGACGGAGCGAGTGAACAAAATGAAGACTCGAGGATCGGTGGAGTACGTGATTGACTTGTGGGACCGGCTTCCGAATGCGGGCCGAGGAGCTTTGTCGAGTCAGAGACGGATCGTTGTTGAGACGGGGCTCACGGGAGTTCGTCGAGTGCTTGAGGGGACTGGTCAAGTTCCCTAAGAGCAAGGGCTTGATGTTCGCTCTAGCGCGGCATTGGTGGGATGCGACCCACACATTCCACTTCTTACGGGGCGAGGCGGCGTTACGCCTTCGACTATGCTTTGCGATCACGGGTGTCCTTCAATGGACGCGGCATTGAGTGGAGAGATGGCTACGGTGACGCGGACTGCGGGATCTTCTTGGATTTTCCCTATTCCCAAAAAGGGGATGGGGATGGAGTATGCCGTGGTCTACGGTAAGATTGTGGAGACCATCGCGAGTTACGAGGCTGGGGAGGATAGGTTTAGCGCCGAAGCGGTGCTAGGTCCTTCCCGTGGTTTACTTTCTCGAGCACGCTCTTTGGTCATCTTTGAGGGACGGCGGTCTTTGCCTTCTTTGAGGTCCTTGGAGGACATGGAGACGGTTGGAGATATTTCTGGGGAGGCCGGGTGGTGAGCTGTACTTCGCTCTTGATAGATACAGCCGGAAGGCTGTGAGCTCCTTGTACTGCTTCGAGTTTGCTCTGGAGGTATAAGCTCTCTTTTTGCTTTCCCACGCACTTCTTTTTTTTGCACTTGGATTGATTCGATCTTTGCCTTTGGCAGGTATGGGCGCTGGAGTTCTTCCACGTCACGGTGTGGAGCGGCTGAGGCGTACGTCGGGCGTATCCGGCCATGCGATCTTGGTCCAAGCATGCCCGGGAGAAGATAAGCTCCGGGGCGTACGACTCTCGAGTACGCGGATTGCCTTCCTTTGACGGAGGCCGAGACGGATGAGGGGATGATATTCTTCCCACAGGATCGCTTTGAGGTAGCGCAGTGAAGGGCGCCGAGATACGGGCGGTGCGGCGGAGGATTTTGAGGGTCGACTTGCGATGCATATTATACGGGAGAGAGGGTGACGCGCCGGCATGGCGTGAACTCGCCTTTGAGGACACCGGTGGAGCCTCCCGCCGATATGATGCACCCGAGCGATCGGTCCGTGACTGGGATGATTACAGAAGCGAGTCGGCACTTCTCGGACTTCGTGGCGATTGAGCCGTATGCGGCGTTCGTCTTGAGGAGGCGAGGATGCCTCGGGTTTTGGATAGGGAGGGGCTTGGGATCCCGCGGTACCCTCGGACGGATTTTTCCTATATCCGGGACGGGAGTCCGATTGAGGGTGCGAATCCCTCGGCCGGCGACTTCCACGAGCTTTCCGGCCTCGTCCGGGTATGAAGAGTATGGCTTCACCTTTTCCCCTTCTTTTCTTTCTTTTGTTTCATCATCTTTAGCATCACCTCTTTTTTTTTGACGCTTTTGCTTTTGTGCGGTTTACGGAGGTGGTCGTCGAGAAGGCGACGAAGCAAGTGATCGGGGCTAAGAGATTCATACGGAGGATGGTTGCTTGCGGGGCACCTCGGGCTAGGGCGAGAGACCACGGCCGGCACTGTCCGACGGGAGGCTTCTCCTATTCCCTCGGAGACTTCTTCCGAGACCCCTCTTTCTCCTCTCATTGATCACCGCGCGGCCTTTGCCTTCGGATCACGTCATTCTTGGGGATCCGTACGGGCGGGGACACGTGCGGCATGGTGGGTCGTCTCCGTATGTTCGGGAGTCGGACGCCTTCACCTTCGGATTCGATTTCTTCGGGGATGCAGGTTTACCCTATCGAGTGTGCCGGTTGGTCCCGACGAGCCTCTTTACGGAGATGAGGACGATTACGAGCCAGAGACTTTCGGGGCTCTGACGAGGCGGGCCCGAGCCGCAAGAGGGCCGAGGGACGGACGTCGGGCGCGGGGATTCTGATTGATTTTCTTTTGGGATTTTTTTTTTTTTTTTGAGATTGTACTTGTTTAGACAGATGCACATTTTTTGTAATAATTTAGGATTATTAATGCTTTTTTTTTTTTGGAATGTAATTATTTAGGATTATTATGTAATGCAGTGTGAATGCAATGTTGCATGAGCCTTGTTTTTTTGCAAGGGTGTTAGTGTTTGGAATTTGGTTTGGGGAGGTTTTTTTTTTGCACGGTTTCGAGCAACCGGGACGAGAATATTCCTCTTTTGGTGTAGCGGCTTGGGCATTGCAGATTTTTACGATGAAAACAAACATGTCCGCGCGGAGGGGACATGCGTCGACAGTCCTTTGATTTTGCTTTAAATCTGGCTTTGCTTTATTTCAAATTCAAATATCTTCTTCAACCTCCGGTCCAAACGGACCATTTTCGGGAGGAAGAGAGAAAAAACCATGGAAAACCTTAGAAAAGCTCCCTCAAAGTTATCCCAAGAATCCCAAATGTCATTTTTCAACAAGTTCAAGGATTGGTCTAGGAAATTATGCATGAGAGAAGGTCTTTCTTTGAAGAACGGTACAAGGTGAGGTGCTTGTGGTCTCTCAAAGAATTGGTTCCGGATTATGACCTCTTAAGAGCTTCTTCTTCGTTTTGGGATACTAGAAGGCATGTCTTTTGCCTTTCCTTCAACGAGATTGTTCCGTATCGAAGAATTTCGGGCCTTGCTTGGAGGTCCGGAGGTGGAAGAGATAGCGGTCCCTTTGCCGGAGGGGCTTCTTTTCTTGACAGATTGTGCGTCCTCCTTCATCTTTCCTCGGAGGAAGCGCAAGGTATGATCCGCGGTCCCGATCATCTCGATATTTCCGGTCTTCCCGACAGATTTAGGGGCCTAGGCTTGGTGGATGATGCCTATTGGGATGCCTTTGCACTTTGTATGTTTGGCACCCTGTTCATGGTCTATTCCTTTGGGATCTGCCATCGGTCTCTGCTGGATGTTGTCGTTCACTGTCGCACAGGCGAGAGATGTCGTTCCTTTGATTCTTGGGGAGACTTTTCATGCTCTCGACAGATTAGCTACCGGACGGCGGTACATGCACGGGGCAGCCCGTTTCTCTTGACCACTGTGGGCGATGGAGCGTTTGGGGTTCTTCGGGAAACCTACGATATGATCGAGCCTTGGACTTTTGCCGGGAGAGGTGTTGATGTAGATTTTGATGATCGGGGCTCGTGGGAGCGTTGGATGGCGGGTCGCCCGAGGCCCAGAAGATATCGAGATGGTTGGTGCCTCATTGGCGGGTGGAGACTCGCAGAGTGTTTCGGGGACGGGTCCCATGTGGTTATGCTTCCGGGGCTTTCTCGGTCCGGTTTCTACATTCCGGCTCTGGTCCTTAGACGGTTTGGCTTGGAGCGGGTTCCTTTGGAGGGCTTTGATGATGTAGCCACCGGGGTGGTGGCTCCTGTTTCCATGGATGATCCCTCGGTGTTTCCATTTCTTTCCCGAGCATGGAGGTATGATGCCTTTCCTCCTCGGGTCATTCTCGAGCGTCAGAGACCGGTGTTCTGACCACTTGGTACCTGGATTGGTACGAGAGGCATGCAGGAGAGACTCGAGGTGGCTATTTTGAGGCGGCGTGAGGCCATTATGGGTGCGGAGGTCCCGACATTTCGAGAGGAGGAGGGCCGAGGCGAGGCCAACCCTCGCGACGGGAGCGGAGACGGCGCGGCGATTATGAGGCTTACGTCAAGAGACGGGAGAGGAGGGCTCCTATGCTACCGGCTAGGTTACGGGAGATGAGGGATGACGCTAGGGCTACTAAGGCCACGACAGAGGCGGTTTGATAGACCTGTCCCTATACCGAGCTTGGTAGGAGGAATACCGACATTTTTCCGGTTCGAAGAGAAAGACTCGGAGGGGAAGAAGAAGGGAGAGGCCGGTGCGAGTGGCTTGGAGTGACTACGAGGTTTCCGAGTATCCCTTTCTTGTCATGACGGACACATTAGTTTGATTATGTATCTTAGTTTTCTTTTAGCGGGTTGCCGGTTGTAGGAATGAATCGGGCTTAGACTCATCAAAGAGCTTTTAACTTGTAATGAATATTTGAATTGCTTTAGAGTTTTTCGAGACGCTTTCATGGTACGATCAATTGTATTGATGCCAAAGTATGGCTTTTATTTGTGTTTTAGACCGAACCGTTTCCGGTGCCTACGTTCCCCTCATTTTGAGGAGCTCGGGTCTTCGTAGTTCAACTTTGGTGAACTCTCTTTTTGTTTTTTGTTTTTTTGGTGCAACCCTGTTTTTACCTAGGCCGCCCTTTTCGGGTTTCTAACCTAGTTGGGTATTACTCTTTTTAGCACTCTTTTTTTGTTGTTTTTTTTTGTTTTTTTTTGGTGCAACCTGTTTTTTACCTAGGCCGCCCTTTTCGGGTTTCTAACCTAGTTGGGTATTACTCTTTTAGCACTCTTTTTTGTTGTTTTTTTTTTTTTTTTTTTTGTTTTTTTTTACGCGTAGTATCTGCGCGGCTTGTCACCATTCACGGGTGTACAAAGGGATTCCCGTCGAGGTCTGCGAGTTGCATGGCTCCTCAGGAGAAGATCTTTTGGACGACATATGGCCCGACCCATACGAGGCTCCCATTTGCCGAGAGGGTTGATACGGTGGGAGGCTTTTCTTTTAGAACGAGATCACCTTCTCGGATCTCCCGATGCTTTACTTTCTTGTCGAAGGCTCTGGCCATTCTTCCTTGGTAGGCTCGGATGTGTTCCATGGCCTTCGGTCGGCGTTCGTCTAGTAGGGCCAATCCATCATGGCGACTGCTGGAGCCATTCGACCTCGTTGATACGGCTTTCCGGCGGTATACGGAGCGAGGGATTTCCGGCTCGATTGGGAGTACGGCTTCCATTCCGTATGTGAGGGCAAAAGGTGTTTCCCCGGTTGCCGTTCGGCGATGTTACGTAGCCCCGAGTGCCGAGGTGTAACTTCTCGGGCCAATCTACGCCTTGGACAGCCATTTTCCGGATGATATTTTCGAGTCTTGTTTCTTTGCTTGACGGCTCCGTTGGTTTGGGGCACAGTAGGGAGATGACTTGTGACGGGTTATTCGGAATTCCGCCGGCGGTTTTCACATTCCCCTTCGAAGTGGGATCCATTATACGAGATGATTTCGGTGGCAACCCGTATCTGCACATGATGTTTTCTTTGATGAAGAGGGCAACTTTCTTTGAATCGAGGATTTTGTAGGACTTTGCGAGCATCCTTTCCACTTCCTTCGAAGAAATGACCAATCTGCGTCTCTTTAGGCTCTTCCGCGAGTTCCCAAATTCACACTCGTCAAAATCTCTTCGGCGGCTTGGGCTCGATTTTCCTCTTCCGGACAACTTTGCTTAAAGATTTTTTTTGTTTGATTGATTTTTTTTTTTTTAATGTGTCTGCTTCTTTATCTAATGAGTTATTATTAAGTTTTTTTTTTTAATTCGTCATTAGTTAAAGTGGCAATCAAGGGATATTCAGAAAGGTTCGTCATTTCATTGAAAACGAAAGGGAATACGGCGCTTGCTACGGACTCGTAGTCTTCGGGCGTAAGGCCGTCGGACGACCCTAGAGACTCGATCTTAACAAGAGAGAGGCTGGGAGGACTTGTCCTAGATTGACACAAAGGGACGGGGGACCAATCCAAGCTTGGTGATCATTTCCTCCTTGGTCGCGGATGGGCACGAGAGAGTTTCCCAATTCTTTAGCGGCATCGCTATTGGTGGCCTCATGACTCGGGAAGCTGTCTTTGTTTTTGTTTTCCTTTCTCAATTCTTTGCTATCATCTCTTGGGTGAGCCGAGATCAATCAGTCGGCACTGGACTTTTTCTTCGAACAATTCTTTGCATAATCGAGACCATCCCAATCATCGAGGGAAATTCCGTGGCCTTAGCTTTTAGCACTGTCGGTTCGAATTCGGGTTTCGGATCTTCTGGGCGTAGGAATAGTGGTTGTGAGCTTCTCGGCTGTTCCACCAGTCGAGCACGCCTACGAAGGTATACTCACTTTTCATGGCGGTGGTAGCCCCGGGTATCTTGGGTAGGTCCGGGAACATTCTACGGACCGGGTTAGCCTTGGTTCCTACGAACTTGTTGAGGCTATCCTGTAGCTTTAGCCATCCTGCCGTAGGAGTGGGCTCTGTGATGTTTCTGGTTGTGTGGGACCCTTTACAAAGTAGTCGGCCAAATTAGGGCGAAGGGGAGAGATTTGGGATTGTCGGCCGGGACCTTTCTGTGGCGGCTTCAAATCTTTTTCCCTTTGCGGTGTCCACTGAGGAGGCCTCATATCCCAGGCCGTGGCGAAGTATTTTGTCCTTTTACTTCGATGAGTTTGAAAGTTCCTTGTTGGCGCTTCCCAGGCCGAGGCCGGAGTAGATAGCTCATTTTCTCATCATTTTCAAGACCGGTGGGATTTTATCCCAGTGTGACCGTCGGATCTATGTTGCACACTTGGGCCTTGGGAGGCTCGGCCGTGAAGCCCGTTAGCATGTGACCTTCCTCGTCATGTTTGATTTCAGAATAGGTATTCCGCCCGTATACGTGCCCTCTAAAGTGACTAAATCCCCGTAAATGGTCGTCGGATCCCCATTCGAGGCGAATTTCACACACTTTGGTGGAGGCTTGAGGCGACCCCTTTGACTTGGTGCGGCCAAGGTCTTCCCAGCGGGGCATTGAAAGTAATCGGGATGTCGATAACCTGGAATTCCACAGGTATCAATTTACTGTCCAAACCGAGAGGTCTAAAGTAGCAACTCAGGGGCTTGCTCGGGATGTTGAGTCGTAAGCTTTGGCTGTGAGAGAAGAAGGCTTCAAGTCTGTAGTCTTGATATCAAGCAAGCTCATGATCTTTGCTTTGGAAGAATGTTCATTCGGACCCATTATCAACCAGGACCCGAGGAGGCGTCGTTCATCCAGTGGTGTGATGAAGAGAGGCTCATTATGATCGGCCCCAAATTGAGGGAGGTCGAGATGCTGTGAAAGTGATTATGTTCCCGTAGTGGATGTTTCCAATCAGTGTACCACATCATCGGGAGTAGCATCAATAGGCACGAGTGCGAGCCGGGCTTTCTTCCGGCTTCGACTTATGGGGATAAGGCGAAGTGAGTAGAGACCGAGAGGGAAATGTTGGCTGTGTTTGCTTCAAGCCCAGGTGAGCACGGGATCCTCTTTTCGAGTGCAGGTTTGTTGTCTTAGCATAGGGCGGCGATCTTCTTTCGGTGTTTGATGCTGTGGCCTTCTTATACGCCTTGGGATTTCCTTGGAAGATGCGCCGGATCGGGTCAACAGATTAACTTCCTCATCGATCGTCTCTTGGTAGGATTTCTTCAATCTTTGCCAGGGTCAATGGGGAGCCCTTTTGGCTATTGGCCATTGGTTATGACGGAGTCTAGTGACAGATGGTGGCATGCTTGGCTCCTTCTGGGCGGCCCTTATAAGCTGCTTCCCAAGTCACGAGGCTTTTGGGTTTGGGGTTGTGTTGTTGCCCCTTGGATGGCCCACGAGCTAGGGCGTCCTCGATTCACTCTCGCTGGCCGGCCTTTCTCATTGTTATCATGCAACAAGAGTCGCTATTGTCGGGACTCGGCGGCTTTTCGATCTCATCCCGGTATAGTGCGGCCATTACGATTCCCTTACGTAATATTCGAGTTGGAGATGATTATAGCGTTTTGCGTGGGAGCGCATCCGGTATCATGCCGGTTTCTAGGACTTCTACGAAAGGCGACATACATTCGGGAAAGGTGACCTCTTCTTGGGTAACCACGACAAGGAGTGTCACTTTGTTACGGGGTGGATTTGATCTAACCATGGTTATTTTCTCATTTGGGCGGATGGGAGTTAATTTTCCTCTTTCGATCGAGATCTTCGACTATCGGCTGGATCGGACACACTGAAAACCCTTTCCCCAAAGCATGGTATGCGGTGTTGAATTCTAAGATATCCGCGTGCTCGGATCCATGAAACTTCATGGCCTTCATGTCCTCGGTCTCGTATTCGTCTTCCGAAGTTTCTTCGTCGTCGCTTCTTGATAACCAACCATTGTGCACAGCTCCCATGGGCTCATTTAGGCATGATTGTTCCAGTTGTTTCCGGATCCGGGGCCTCGGTTGACTCTTCACTCTCGTCATCATCATCATCATTGTCATCGGAATCTTCTTCCCATACTACCGGGATTTCGGTGAGAGGAATGTCGATCAAACCCGTTGGGGAATATGGGTGCGTGCAACCGCGAAATTGTCATATGTTCCCATTCCGGAAGCGGTAATTGTGACTCGGCTTCTCCTCCCGAGAATTGCGGGGGAAGAGTGAGAGGGTGGCACGTATTTGACACCGGGTAGGATATAGAAGGAATCCTCCTCTTCCGATTCTTATTTGTTCTCGGGATCATATTCGGGCTTTCCCAGAGCCAATTTGCAGAAAGTGTACTAGCTCCGAGATGCTCTTCGGCCTCTTTGCTGATAAGCCCCGATACGGGTGTTCGCCGGAAACTTTCTTGCTCAATCTTTCTTGATTGTTCTAACCATCTTGTATAAATGGTTCTCTCATGTTACGAGTGGAACGGCCCGGTTCTTCGGTATCGGCCTTCCCTTCACCCGAAAAATAGCGGGCCTCGTATTCTTGCAAGGAGTCTCGACATGAGACCAAGATGGGTTGATTCGTTCGATATCCTCGAGGCGAGGGGAATCCGAATTCGGGATCCTCGACGAGATTGGCCACGGGTATTTGGGGACCTTCATCGGCATCTTCTGGGCGTGTGAAGATTCTCCGCATTCAATCATATTCACTGATTATGGTTCCGTGGCGGCGGATTTTTGGCTTGTGTTGGGTCCTCGGGGCCTTCCAACTTTCCTTGCTCTATTAGCCCTGAATTGCCTTTTTCGAGTAAAGCGGCATCGATCGGATGTCAGTGAGCTTGATGAAAGGCACAATACTTTGTAGTATCCACGGGAGCATTCGGATTTACGGGTTGGAAATTTTCCAAAGGCCGCAACAAGCCTTCTTTCACCGAGTCCCTAAAGATGTCATTCGGGGGCATTCCAAAGTTTTCGAGATTTATGACCCGCGATGCAGGCTCGGCCGGTTTCTGGGAGCAAAAGGAGTCGTGTTATTACATTCTGTCCCGCATAGTTAATCGTCTCTTTGCCTTTGGCGAGGAGCGAGCGATGTTTGCGGGAGGAGCCCGATATACGTAGGCGAGTGCGGCGGCCGGTTCTTGATTGTAGGCCTTTTCAAACTTAGGCTGCGAGAGTTAACCATGGCCCGCAAGTCGAGTATGGGAAGTAGGCGAGGAGGCTCTCGAGATGTGGTTTCAAGCATGGTGGAAGATGTCCGGTTGTTCCTCTTCGGAAGGAGGGATGGCCATTTCACGAGTTTCGAGATTCCACCGCTTGTAAAAGTCCCCAACATTCTCATCGGGGCCATTTGCATTTGTTGTTTGTAGGTCAACCCTATTTGTTTCCCATTCCAAGTTGGCCTTATATTTCTCTGTGAAGGCATTGGTAATCTGGTCCCATGTGGCCCACGGCCCGGGTTTCAAACGGAAGAACCATTTTAAGGCCTTTGGACTTCAAGGATAGGCGAAATAGTCGGCCGAGCTGGCGATTGGTACATCCTTTGGCTTTCATCGCCAAGAGTATATGTGTCCCAAATGGGTTTTGGGACATGCGGTCCCATCAAAGAGATCCAGATTAGGCATCACGAATTTGTGGGGCGGAGGAACAATGGAGTCGGGTGCAGCGTAGGCCGGAAGGCGGACTTCTTGGCGATCGGTTCGGCGATCTGCGCTTTCATTTCCTTGTGTTGTTCCATGAACCGGGCCGGATGAGGGTCTTGTGGCGGAACCATGGCATTCAAGCTAGTGGGTGAGCTAGAGAGAGGAGCTACCATTTGGAGGCGGGCGAGGTGGAGGGAACGGCCGGTCCGGGGACGTAGGTGAAAACGTCTGGGGGAAATTTGAGTTACCACAGGGAGCATGAGTAGGAGCTGAGCAAAGGATAGAACCTTGCGGCTTCTTTGTTGATTTTCAAGCGGCAAAGTAGGTGGGGGCAGCCCCGATGTGGCCGGATAACTTGGATTTCAGTGGGGCCCGTAAGTAGGCTTGAGTGCGGAGTTTCTTGTCCCGGATTGTTGAAATGCATGGTGCTTGTGGTGAAGGTGTGTAACAGGGGGAATGCTGCGGTCTGGTGATTCGGATGACACGGGATGGAGGCTTGGTAACCCATAGAAGTCACAGTGAGGAATGGATTTGTGTGAGGAAGCGGTGAACTAGTGCTTGTTACGAGGAGGGGCTCTGAGCGTGGCCCCGGAACCAAGTTGTGGCGGCATTCCAGGCTATATTCTTTGTGAGGGTCGGATTGATCGGTTCCGGGCGAGGAGGGATCCCAGATTAGGCTGTGGCATTCGAGATAGCCCCAACCATGAGAAGACATTCCGTGCGATTTTGCCCCATTTTGATTTGTGCCGTCGGGCTGCATGGATCCGGTGGTACGTGGTTGGGGAGGCCCGGGTGACCCGAAAATCGAGGAGCATGGAGTTACGGTAGTGGCACCGTAGGAGGTGGGTGGCGGCATCTGGTGTAATCGGGCGGCGAGAGTGGGGTTGGCATCCTCGTCTTCTTCCACGGTGAAGGTGCCATCGGGATTGAGGCGGCGGCCGGACCGTGACTCTTAATAGCCTCCATAAAACATTTGTTTAGGCTGTGCTTCTGTCGTAACCTCATACGTTACGCTGGCGATTCCCTTTGTTGCTCTGTACGAGGGGTCCGGGAGGTGGAGTGACGTTATCCCCATCATTACCGGGCGATGCGAGACATTACGAAACCCGGAGTCGGAACAAACGGCGAAGGCGATGACGCGCTTGACTCTTCCCAGCGATCAAACGGTGACCCGGTGCCGAAACCAAGCTTTGTGCGGAGGCTGCGGGGAAAGGACACGAAGGTTCGGATGTGCAGGAATGGAAGGAGGGTAGGTGTTTGGGCTTTTGGCTCATGCAACATGCGGATTATTTGTTCACGTTTACTTAAAACATGTTTTATTAACCTAATCGGTTGGAAAAGATTGCTCTTCTTTTCGCAAACTACTGCGATTCTGGATCGGTGGGCCCCGTCACTACGTGTATAAGCCCTCGTATTCCACAGTATTTCGACCTCCCGGGGTGGGCCGGCCCGGGCGAGGTCCTATAGGGCAAGCGGGTCCCACCGGCCGAAGAAAAACGATCCTAAAAGTACGGCGGGTAATCGAGTCTTAACGAGCATTCGATGTAAATTACGGACAAGGCGGCGTCGAAAGTCAAGATCATGTCCGAGGAGCTCGACAAAAAGTCGGCATGATTTGGACGATAAGCGTCCACGATTGATCTTGACTTGTCGTCGGTTAAGCCGTAATTAGGCATGGAATAGTCATTAATCCTTGATGACTCGGTGTCAATCTTTGGGAGTCGAGTGTATAATTTGTGCCGGTCGAGCCGAAGTCGGCGCCGGTCAATATCTTGGTCGAAAGTGCGCGGCGGAAAACCGGCGAGAACTTCGGCGATTAGGGACCCGAAAGATATTGAGTCGGTATGCCGACAAAGGCTTGAAAGGAAAGGTCTATACACGGACGGGGCATGACACGAGACCGGACTAAAAACCAACCGGGTCTCGGACAAAGTGTGTCACAGACAAGTGCATGGTCGACACGAGGCTCCATGGGATGTTTGGGTAGTCTGTGCTCATCAGAAGCGTAATAAGACCAAACGGACCGCGACAAGGATTTCCCGGGTTAAGGACGTAGTGTGCGGTGTACGGTCACGTGCGCGTAGTGTGCAAACGATCTATATTCTTTTACGAGTAAAATAGAGATTTTTTTATGTGTCTTCAAAAATATGATGCATGATTTTTTGGAAATTTTCTTTTTTTTTTGAATTTTTTTTTTTTGATTTTTTTTTTATGAGCACATAAGCACGAAGGCACGAAAATTCCGGCAGGTTAGGGACATTATTCCGACAGTCAAAATTTTGACTTTCTCAGGCGGCCAAAACAACATGAAAACTGTGCAAAAAATCAACACACACACAAAAATGATTTTCAAAGCCGGGACGGAAGCTTGACCCTCAAAAGCTTTTTTTTTGAAAACGGTGATACCGGTACGTGGGATTGTTAGACCACAATTTATCCCCGACTCGTGTTAGGAGGCGATAACGGGAAATTTAGTGGTTTCCACCAATATACCGAATACCATTTTTATTAAAAAGCTTAGTCCCCGGCGAGTCGCCCTTTGTGATGAATGTTGCCATTTCGCGGGAAAAATTCGGTTTTGCGTTTCTTTGAAAAACCAAATAAAACCGGAAAAACGAGTCGCCACGCCATTTTAATTTTGAGGGCCAAAACTTTGAAAAAAGCCCGAGATCAGAGATTTAGGTTCGGAGGTCATGTTACGCGTCGGGAAGGACGTTAGTGTGCACCCGACGCGCCTCGTAAAACGAGTCTTCCAAGCTGAAAATCATTTGTGTGTGTGTGTGTGTGTGTGTGTTTTGGCCAAAATAAGTTGAAACTCAGAAAAGTAAAAATTGGAATATATTTTTAAGACTTTAAACTGATCCCATGATTTTTGGAAGATTTTGGATTGAGATTTGGTACTCAAACGACCTTTTGAAGTTGAGAGCCATTTCTGCCAGAATGAAAAAGGCAGTGGACCTTTGATTTTGAAATGTATTCAAGGGTCTTAAAACTTCATAATCTGGATAAACTCAGAGAATGAAAGTTGTTCTAGACACCTTAAATAAAGTTTGTGCGAAGGAATTTTCCATTTTGGAGAAGATTTGAGGGTCAAAACCTTCTGGAAACCTCAGATATGAGATCTGGATTCCCAGAAGCTGATGAACTAGCCTCTGAAAGAAAATTTGAAAAGAGGAGTTTTACTCACCCAAAAAATAAGGTAAAAATATGTCTGGAAAGCTCTGGATGTTGGATACAAAAAGTATTTTGTAGTCAACACCAAATTCAAGTTCATCTGTGTCCAAAAATTAAGACCATGGACTGAGGTCTGAGAAAATTGCTACTGGACAGCAACTTCTCAAGAAAGAAAACATGATTTTAAGGGGGTTTTGCATCCATGCTTGTCCCCATTTCCCTAGGTTTTGGTTAGTGATCACTAGACATTTTAGTGGTGAATCAACTATACCAAACCATCCTTAAGTACATTAGGACTAAGCATTTCATTTGCTTGGGAAGGGAATTTTATCCTTTGAAATCAAGATTTAGTGCTTGAAAATGGTTTTTAGGGTTTTGAAAGTGCATTTTTGCAAGTAAGCAAGAAAAGCTTTGAAAATAATGTTGATCTTTGTAGAAGATCATCCATGGAGATGGTCTTCCATGGTGATCTTCTTAGATCTAGAGAAAGAAGATGAAAGAACTACATTTTGTAGTTTGAAGATGCATGCATGGATGAGATTTAGGGTTAGGAAGAGGAGGGTTTACCAATCTTCCTTGTGTTCTTGAGTGTTTGGCTTGAGTATATGAGTGTTTAGGGCTTGAATATGAGAGTGAGTGGATGAGTGTGAGTTGGGAAAGATTGGAGAGAAAAAGGTGACAATTCTTGAAGAATTCTCCTTTGTTTTCTCTCTATATTTCGCCGAGAGGTTCGGTGCAATTGTGTTCTTCCTTTTTTTTCATTTTTTGTATTTGGAGGGCTCAATTTATAGCCCTCCTGAAAATGCAAAAGGTATCCGCGCGGATAGGTCCGGGCGGCGTGCCTTTGTTCATTAAATGCGGCTTCGGCTTTGGACAAGAAGAATATTTCTTTTGAAATTCAAATTAGGCGGCCGGTTTATGTTTCCGGCCATTGCTATATTTGGTTTTCTTCTTTTGTTTTTCTTTTTGAGATTCTTTTTAAGGTTTAACCTTAAATAACAATGCCCATTTTACCCTCGCTTTGTTAGAAATGTTAGGATAGTTAGGAATTGTTAGAAATGTTATAACTTTCGTTAATTTTCTAACGAAAATTCTAACAAGCTCAAATTGGAGCACTTACAGCGAGCACGGTACCCGAGATTGAAGCTTATTTCTGAGGGAAAACTTTGAGAGATGTCCA
Source organism: Adenophora triphylla var. japonica (assembly GCA_022495995.1). NCBI lineage: Eukaryota > Viridiplantae > Streptophyta > Magnoliopsida > Asterales > Campanulaceae > Adenophora > Adenophora triphylla. The sequence goes on from JAFEMH010005396.1 coordinate 152,954, forward strand.
AGTGAACACACATTGTTCCACCAAATCAAAGGGAGGTAAGTTCATAATTGTCGGCCTTTATGTTGATGATTTGATCTTTACGGGGAATGATAAAAGTTTTTGTGATGAGTTCAAGAATTCTATGATCTTTGGAATTTGAGATGTCGACTTGGGCAAGATGAAGTATTTTCTCGAGTGGAAGTGAAACGGTGTCAAGATGGGATCTTCATGCGGAGAAGGTATGCGAGAGAAGTTCTAGCACGTTTTGGTATGGAGGAAAGTAACTCGGTGAAGAACCCAATTGTACCGAGAACAAAACTTCACAAGGATCAAGGTGGTGATAGAGTCGATGAAACTTTGTTGGCAAGCCTGAGTCGCGAGTCTCATGTATCTTACGGTAACAAGGCCAAATTTGATGTTTGGAGTTTGTTTGATAAGCGATTCATGGCCGGTCCCGAGAGTTTCTCATTGGCTTGCGGGCAAAGGATTCTAAGGTACTTGAAAGGGACTACGGGCGGGAATTTTCTACAAAAGAGGAGAAGGTAACATAAAGCTTGTGGGGTACACCGATAGTGACTACGCGGGTGATCTAGATGATCGGAAAAGCACTTCAGGCTTTGTGTTCATGATGGCGTCGGGAGCAGTTTCTTGGGCATCAAAGAAACAACCTGTTGTTGCGCTTTCCACTATCGAGGCAGAGTACATAGCTGCAGCGGCATGTGTGTGTCAGTGTGTTTGGCTCAGAAGAGTGCTTGAAAGGCTTGGTTTCGCAGAAAATGAAGAGACTGTGATTATGTGTGATAACGGTTACTTGCAATTCGAGTTTGTCAAGCATCCAGTTTTCCATGGAAAAAGCAAACACATTGACGTGAGGTTTCACTATCTGAGAGAATTGGTAAATAATGGCATTGTCAAGATCTGTCATTGTCCAACAGAAGATCAAGTTGCAGACATTTTCACAAAATCTCTGAAGTTGGAACAGTTCCTGAAGCTTCGCAAGATGCTTGGAGTGATTGATGTTTCTGAAGTAAGCTAATCGTGAAGGGTTTAGCTTAAGGGAGGGAATGTTGAGTAGTACGATTTGGTTGAATAAGTCTTTCACTTTCACTGTGATTGACCAAGTCGTAGTTGTTTTATCCTTTAGTCAAGTAAGTCCTATTTTTAGGGAGTTCATGGAGAGTAGTGGAGTTGAGTCAGTCAGGGTTGTTCCTGATTTTTTGCTGTTTCAGTTGTTTCTCTTTCGTTGATGTAAGGCTATTTATAGCCAGGTTTATTCATTCAATAATATTATCTCTTTCAGCTTCAGCTAAGTTTTCACACTTTACGCAGGTGAATCCAAACCAAGTCACCTTCATTGAACTTGACTCTTTCTTCTGCATCTCCACTGAACTGATGTTTTGAACCGAGAGGAACCAAGTCCAATGGGCTAATAGGATTCATCCCATACACAACTTCAAAGTTTCTGTCAAAATCTGGAAGGACAAGAATAGGAGCTGCTGCCATTTTCGCTTTGACGAGCTCAAAACTTTTCTGGGCTGCTTCTGTCCATTGAAATGTTTTTCCTTTCAAACATTCAGTTAACGGAGCAACAAGGGTGCTAAAATCTCTAATAAATCTGCGATAAAATGACACCAGTCCATGAAAGCTTTGAACATCATGAATGCTCTTCGTAACAAGCCAACTTCGATTGCCTCTACCTTCTTTGTCATCTACTTCAATTCCTTACGAAGTCACGAAATAACCCAAAAATATAATTCTATGGGTAAAAAATTCACACTTCTTTATGTTAACATACAATTTTTGCCCTCGCAAAGTTTGAAATACCTTCCTCGAAGTCTTGCTCATTCTCTTAGACGTCTTGCTATAAATTAATATATCATCAAAATAGACGACAACAAATTTCCCCATGAATGGTCTAAAAATTTGAGTCATTATACGTATAAAAGTACTCGGAGCATTAGAAAGTCCAAAAGGCATTACCAACCACCCGTAGAGACCATTCTTTGTCTTGAAAGCCGTCTTCCATTCACCGCCTTACCTTATTCGAATCTGATGATAGCCACTGCGAAGATCAACCTTAGAAAACAACTTAGCACCAAATAATTGATCAAGAAGATCTTCAAGACGAGGGATGGGGAATCGGTACTTCACAGTAATTCGTTTGATAACTCGGCTATCCACACACATACGCCAAGAGCCATTTTTTTTAGGCACCAACAAGGCCGGAACAGCACAAGGACTTTTACTTTCTTGCAAAACACCTTTAGCTAAAAGTTCATCAACTTGTCTCTGCAATTCCTCATTCTCCTTAGGATTCAAGCGGTAGGCGGCTTTATTTGGAAGAACAGAACCAGGCACAAGATCAATCCAATGTTGCACGTCTCTCATCGGAGGGAGGCCTGATGGAATTTCATTTGGAACTATGTCACTGAACTCCTCCAAGATGGGTTGTCCAAACGGACTATGTTCAACTTCTACAGATTTTGAGCTTTCCATTAAAACAAGAGCATGTCCTCCTTGAGACTCTTCGATCATATTGCCATGGTCTTCCTAATAATAAATGGGCAGCATCCATGGGAACAACATCAAACCAAACGTCATCGTTGTAATTTTTCCAATAGAAAAGCTGGATTAAACATCTTTCTTGACCTTAATTTCATTGCCCTTTCGAAAACATTGAATCTAGTAAGGATATGGATGCTCCTTCAGTTTTAATTGCAGCTTGTCCACCATCTTCTCCGCAACAACATTACAGCAGCTTCCACCATCAATTATGACATTACAAACCTTCCCAAGGCAAGTACACCGTGTATGGAAAATGTTTTCTCGCGACCAATCATCATCACGTGCTTGATCAATGTTCGAGATTCCTCCGTATGACCAATGCTTCGCCCTCATGCGGGTGCACAATTTCCTCATTATGGTCGGCCTCATCCTCTGCAATTCTCCTCAAGTATCTCTTCAAGCTCTTCCTCCACCAAAGAAATAATTTTTCGGTTAGGACACTCGGAAGCAATATGTCCATAACCTTGGCACTTGAAGCATTTTCTCGAGCTTGTTGTAGAGGAACTAGCAACTGCTTATCACTTTTAACGGGAACACTTGATTGAGCACTTGCCGATGGTTTTAGGCTTGGTGGAACTAGTACTTTCCGATTAACGAAGCCTCCTTGTTGTAAGAACGGAATGATCCTCCACGCGTCCCCTTTTGTTGTTTTCAATCTTTCTTTGCTAGTTTACAAACATCGGCAAGGGTCCAATAAGGTTGCGGCTGAAGCACATTGCTAATTTCGGGCTTTAGTCCTCCAAGATAACGTGCGATAGTACTCGCTCACGGGGTTTCAACAACATCACACTTGATCATGAGATTGTCAAAAAGTGATGTATATTCCTCCCTTTGCTCCACTTGCCTTTGATTGTGTAACTTGAGAAAAGACTCTTGCCTATAGTTTTCGGCAAAAAATCTTCTCTTAAGTTCCCTCTTCATCTTCTCCCATGAACAAATTGAGTCGCCTACCTTCACGAACTCTCTGCCGCTTCACATTTTCCCACCATAAGCTTGCATATTTCCGAAGCTTCAAAGCAACAAGCTTCACTTTTCGTTCATCACGAGATCTCCTTAAAGTCAAAAACCCTCTCAATTGTATGTAGCCAATCAAGGAACTCATCGGGTTCCATCTTTCCCTTCAAACTACGGAATATCAATTTTAACGTCGACATCCCGCCTATGATATCGTTGGGCTCGGCGATTGCCCACGAGACGATCTGCTGGAACCCGACCCGGAAGGAATGATAAAAGGATTTTCTCCGATATCATCATCAACTTTGCTGCGATTATCCACCTCTTGCATCCTCTTGAAATTGTTCATCTTCCACCGGGTTGAAGACGTTCAAGTTATTGTTGAAGTTGCTGTACCTGCCTCCGAAGTTCGTCCATCTCCACATCTCGGAGATCTTTTTCATGGGAGTTGCATTAGTAGCCTTCGGTTGGCGACGAGGAGGTATGATCTGAACCAAAGCTCTGATACCAAACTTGATGCCGGATAATTTGCGGGGAGAGAAAGAATTATTATAAGGCGAGGTAGAAATGATAACAAGGCTCACCACTCCGAGTTGGAGATCTGAGCTAGACACTCACCACTCGTCGGAATCGACCTACGAGATCTGAGTGATTAGTTCACCACTCAATGGACAAATCCACGAGAGATCACGAGCGAAGAAAAACGGCTCAAAGCACACTTTTATTAATTATTACTCAAAATCAGCTCCCTTACATCACAGATTTAGGGGGTACTTATAGATCTCTTGGAACAGCTTTCCAAGATAGGAAAATTGATAAAATACTAAGGGGAATGAATTACTAATAATTATTTAGGGATAAGATAAGATAAAAAGATCAAAAGACGAGAGAAAACCATCGGACGGCGAGAAGATTCAAAGAACCAGTCTCCAAACGCAACACTCAAACAACTGACCATAACTTTGTGTAGAATGCACGAAACGACGAACCGAAAAGAGTCTAAGAAACTAGAGCATCCATAGCTTTCCAAGAATAAGTCACACATAATTTTCCACCTTCTGGATCAAAACAGTTTTGATGTTTAAGTAGACCCAAATCTGTGGCTTGTTGCTCTTCAAAATCCTTATGCGAACTTCCATCTGTATCGAGATAAGTAAACCTTTAAGAATGAAAGGAAATGGTTCTTTTAAATTGTTACTGAGTTAACCTTTCATAACCACTTGACTATTCGAATTTTTGGGTTGATATTTATTATATTTGTGTAAAATTTGTAATAAAAGCGAGACTCTATTTTGTAATATTGTTCAAATTTAATTAGGTTTGATAAATTTGTTAACTATTCAAAAGTAATATGTATTGTTTTGTTTTTATTAAAATGTAATGACAATTTATCTTGAAGAAAGCCATTAATTATCGGTGATTATAGGCATTGAACATACCAAAAGTGTCGAGTTGGGCCAAGTAAGCAAAACCCAATCCTCAAAGCAACCATTGCCCCAACATATCAAGGGGGCCAGGCCCGATCAATGCAAGGCCAAAAGCCCGTACCAAAATCGATCGACTAAGCCCAACGTCCGACCGATTAGGTCCCGAGCCTAACTTAGTCAGGCCTTAAAATCCGAGACTCTAATACGGGTACGATCCATGCTCTACCCGTCGGTCGAATCGACCATTCCACAAATGGCGACCTCGACCTAATCACTAAGTGTCGACCTAACGAGATTGAACACACGTGAGTCAAACCTTTCCATAACCGGTTCCCTACAAATCGGGAGCCGTAACCGAGACACGTTCACATTATTTGTAACTCTCGCTAAAATCTCGGAGCTTATGTAGCACCACCAAAAATACAACGGACAACACCTATAAATACATCATCACTACCAACGGTGCAAAGGTAAGCTGCAATTTTGTTATTTGAATTCAATTGTTCATCTACAATATTTGCTCTCAGAAACATATACTTACTCTCACGCCCAGGGTCTAAGCCGGAGACACATCCGGCTAGTCTTGGGTTCTTGTTTTCGGGTCGGGAGCCGGGTGATTAGTCACTGCCGCGTGGAGGATTGCTTGATAAGCACAATTCTGCGGCATCGGTTTGGTTCCATTGCGGGAAGCGTGCTTTAGCTTGACCTCGAAAATTTCATCAACCCTACAACAATGGTAACCCGGACGGGCATGTGACGAAGCTTCTGATGAACTCAATGAAGTGAATGCCAACACCAACGCGGATCTCAACACCAATGCGAAACGCAAATCTGCCTCCTCCTCCCCCACCAAATCGCCCTCATGGTAGAGCAACACGCTCTACCGGTGTTGTTGATGGCGAGGATTGCCGGATACAAGAAGGGGAAAAGACATATGGAGGGACAAGGAGCTCCACCTCCCTAAGCGTCAAGCTTGCTCATGTGAATGTTGGAAATAGGGCGGGTCCCTCATCCAACCCATTGAGCGAGGAAGGAAATGTTATTGGAGCGAGCGGATTACGGCCGAGCTCTTGGCAATAGAGGAGGCTGAAAAGGCGGATATAAGATCAGAGCGGGTGGCTCCCTCTCAAGTCTCCAACAGGCCAGGAGTGCTAGGCTTAATGAGGGTGTGGGACGAGAATGGCGAAGACGGGGATAGTTCAACGACCTCCCACTCTCATTCATGTGCCAAGTAATGACTTAAGGGCTAGCCTCACAAGGAATAGGGAGCGAGGAGGCTCAATCAGATTTGAGGACGCATCTAGAGGCTAATATAAGCCGGCGTGGTTCCCCTGCCCGGACACAAAGATCAGGATCTCACAGGGACAGGAATGGGCGCGGTCGCCCATAAGAGAAGAAAGGCGCGAGGTCGCCGCTTGGAGATAATAGGCGCGAGGTCGCCGTCGAGGGATGAGAGGCGCGGAGTCGCCCCAAAGGAATGACGAGGCATAGGTCTCCGGTTCGATCGAAAGGGCTCATTCTCATCGAGACGGGGAGGAGTAGTCGAGGTAACTCCCCGGGAGTGAGGGTCGAAAGGTCGAATGTCGTACCCCCTGCGGGAGATGACGGACCCGACGCTAGGGAATGGGCGATGATGAAAAAGAGGTTCGAACAATGGGAGGAGGAGAAGAACAAGGACATTGGAAAGGTTGAGCGAATCGACTTTGCTCTTCAACCTTTGTCCAAGGAAGCGAGAGACGATCGACCTCCTGCTGGATTTAGGTTGCCCCTTCTAGAGAAGTATTCAGGGTCAACCAACGCAAAAAGTCATATAGCACATCTGGAAGCCACAATGTGCTTTGTCTCCAATGAGGACGACAATATGTGTAAAGCCCTCATAAGCACACTCCTTTGGGGCAGCCCTAACTTTGGTTGATGGTTTGGCAGCTGGTAGCATTTCCACATGGACATGTTTCAGGACGAAGTTCCTAGATCGCTTCTCGACTGCTGGAGCTCGAAAGGTGACAGTTACTGATCTAAGCAACTTGGTGCAAGCTAAAAATGAAAGCTCAATGAGCTACTTCACCAAGTTCAAGGAGATGGTGGATAAGATCGAGGAAGATCTCAGCGAGGGGAAGTTATCAAGCGCTTCGGGAATGATATTTCCTCGGTAGACATGGATTATGAACTCACGAGTTCGTGCAGTCACAACTTCGACAAGAGTTGTTCGAAAAGGTTTACAACATCGCCTTTGGCCGAGGAAAGGAAGGAAAAGATAAATGGGAAAAGCCCCAAGGTGGAGGTTCTTTGATGACAAGAAGGACTCCAACAAGAATGGAGGAAACAATAAAAATGGCAAGAAACGGGACAAGGGCGGCAGAGAAGGTGCAGAGACATTCGCTCCTAACGGTGAGTCGAGGCGAAATCTGAGATGCGGTCGAGTTGGCTCCACCTGCCCAATGAACCCGGGCAACAAGTTCGGAAAGGGACAACGGCAAATCTTTGTGATTACCACAAAGACACGGGTCATCTCACGAAGGATTGCTTAGGCTTGAAGCGCATTATCCAAAGAATGGTCGAACCGGGAAGACTCGACGCATACGTGAAGAGGCCTCAAGCGGGTGGAGGCGAGCGGCTGCGGGTGGACAACAAGGACCGAGGCAACCTAGATTGAACTTGGGGGTCATTCTGAGCAAGCCGATAACACCGCCATCAAGCAAAAGATTTTTCAACTCGGTAAGGCCCCACATGTGCCTCCAAGGAGAGATGTCGAGAGATGATGTGATCGGCTTCTACCCCCATGAGTTGGCAACCAATATGGCGGCTAGGAGCAAGTTCTCGTCATCCCGGGGATCATAGACGAATGTACGACGAAGCGAGACTCTTAGTCGACACGGGGAGCTGCAAGGACATTTTATTCTACAAAACTTTCCAAGAGATGGGACTTAATGACGAGCGGCAGAAAGGTATGATGGCGAGGTTGGAGGGTTTCACCAACCGTCGAGTTGATGCCAAGGACGAGATTGAACTCGGCGTCGACCTAGGCTAGCACCCCCACGGGGTAGTATCGAAGGTACAATTTATTGCGATAGATGTGAGCAGTGACTATGCTCCTATACTTGGTATTCTGGTCGGAGTCACTCTTGGAATGGTGGCATCAATCCCTCACCGGCGAGTCAAGTTCCCTACACTTTCTTTGGAGTAGGATGTGTACAAGGCACGGCTCGAGCCTACTGGATCATGTTCTCGAGAGAAAGAAAGAAAAGGGAGTTAGAAATTGAGGCTGCGAGATGGTTACTTGAAGGCTGTCCCGATCGATCACCAAAACTACTCATTGTCAACGATCACCAATGTGGAAGAGTCAACCTATCGTAAGCTCAAATGACGAGGTCATGTTTGAGTCGACACGTCACTCTGAAACCACGGCGGTCGATCCGAGATGTAGTTATGGTCGACCGGGTCCTCATAGGCAACCTATGCCTCCGGATCGACAATAACTCGGGGGCCACCACCGGCGAGGTTGCGAGATAAAATTTGGATGATATGATAGGCGAGGAAGCTCCACGCTTGGGGGCCGAGGAGAGAAAAAGAGTTAGGGAGATCATCATTGAGACTCTACGGTTCGAGAGATGGTCCGGAGAATTTGGAGAGGCGTGGACGAGCTAGAATCGGTAGTCACCAACCCTTCCTACCCCGACCAAAAAATTCGGATTGGGAAACAATTGTCGGTGAAGAAAGTCTGGAAATCATCCCGAAAGGCTACTCAAGGGAGCAATGATGTCTTTGCGTGGAGAGTAGAAGACATGAAGGGAATCAAGGAAGAGGTTGCCGTTCACGGGCTTGAGTCAACCCGACTATAAAGCCTAGACCCCAAAAATTGAGAAGCTTCGCTCGAGATAAGGAAGAGGCCATAAAAGGCGAGGTACAAAAACTTTTGAGTGCGGGTATTATCAAGGAGGCCACTCATACAACGTGGTTGGCCAACGTGGTCATGGTGAAGAAATCAAATGGCAAATGGCGGATGTGTGTCGACTTCACCACTCGAATCTTGCTTGCCAGGACGGCTACCCCCTTCCTAGAATTGACAAACTAGTTGATTCCATTCTTTGGTCACTCCACCCTCGGCTTCCTCGCGCTTACTCGAGGTACCACAGATTAAGATGCATGAGGACGACATAGTCAAGACGGCATTTCAAGAGGTTTGGAGGCATCTCTTTGCTACAACATGATGCCATTTGGATTGAAGAATGCCGAGGTGCGACTTATCAAAGAATGGTGAACAAGGTCTTTGCCTCACAAATTGGCCGAAATATGGAGGCTTACGTCGACGATATGGTCATCAAAACTAAGACCAGGACGTCACGTAGTCGACCTAAAAGAAACATTCGCCAATCTGCGAGCAAAACGACATGAAACTCAACCCCGGCAAGTGTGTCTTTGGAGTAAGCATTTGGAAAGTTCCTTGGATTCATGGTGTCCCGAGAGAGGTATAGAAGCTAACTCGGAAAAGATCAAGGCTCTAGTCGAGATGAAGGAGCCTACAAGTATAAAGGAGATGCGGCGACTCAATGGCGAGGGTGGCGGCCCTAGGTCGCTTTATATCCAGAGTCGTGAAAAGGTCTCTCCCCTTCTTCAAATCATTGAGGGGGACGAAAAACTTTGAGTGGACGGCCGAATGTCATTCGTCGTTCCAACAACTCAAAGAATACCTTGCTACCCCTCCATTATTGAGCGGCCCGACCCTTTGGCGAGACCTTGTTTGTGTATGTCTGCAGTGGGAGACGAAGTCGGTGGCAACGAGTCTTGATTAGAGAAGAGGAAGGACTTCAAAAGCCGGTTTACTATGTCGTGAAGGCCACTATCGGACGTAGAGGGCGGGTACTACAAATCTTTGAAAAGGTTGCATATGCTCTAGTCGTAGCTTTAAGGAAGGCTGCGAGCTTATTTCTGGCTTACCCTATAGTGGTTCTTGCAATGCTCCCTTGAGAAAAATATTGCACAAGCCGAGAGAGTTCGGGAGTCGCTTGCTCAATTGGTCAATTGCCCTTACGGAATTTGACATCGAGTATCGACCTAGAAAAGCGTTGAAGGCTCGAAGCTCTAGCGGACTTTTGGTCGAGCTTACGTTCACCAAGGAGGACGGCGAACGGCGAGCTGCGAAAGGAGAAAAACAAAGGGAAAGAACAAGAGTCCCGGCCCGCCGTCACTCTGCAGACGATTGTTGGAAAGTCTACTCGGATGGATCGGCAACCAAAAATGTTAGTGGAGCGGGATTGTCTTGATCGAGCCGAGTCGGGGGCCGTGTACGAGGAGTCACTAAGGTTCAAATTCGATGCCTCAAACAATCGGGCGGAGTATGAAGCCACAGTAGCAGCCATAGAGTATGCCAAGTGCTTTGGAGCGACTAAAATCATGGCTTATTGTGACTCCCGAACTAGTAGTCGACCGGGTTAGAGGCGAGTACGAGGTACTTAGTTCCACTACGATCAAATACTACGACACTGGTGAAGGAGGCGATAAAGGATTTGGAGATTGCAGGAGATTCGGAGGATTAGGGACGGGGAAGGACAATCGAACTAAGCCAGAGCCTCCTCACTCTTCCGAGAAATTAGCCACTTCGAGATGAGCCACATGAAGAGCCCGTCTGCTTTCCTCGAAAATCACGGCTTATGAGAGGATAAAAATTCAATATGTAAGAGGACGCTTCAAGAAATTGGGTTTTATGAGAAGTGTTGGATCGAAGAAATGAAGGCGTACCTAGAAAGTGGCGAGCTGCACTTTGATGAAACGAGAAGAAAGCTCGGAGGCTATCAAAAAAGAAAGCTCCGAGGAGTAATGTCATTCGAAAGAGGGCGAATCTATTCGAAGATCCTACACTCGACCATTGCTAGAAGTGCATCCGCCTCAGAGGTAGCCACTGTGTGGCATACCATGAAAGTGCATAGTGGGATTTGTGGTGGACACCGGGGGCCCGAGGGACTCTAAGCGCGACAAGTTAATCACTTTGGGGTACTATTGGCCACACATGAAAGTTGACACTCGCCATGCATTGTTCGAGCAATGTGATCAATGCGAAAGGTTTTCCAACCTACACTCATATGCCCTGGCAGAAGCGGAACTCCGGTGATGTGCAACTTGGCCATTCGACATGTAGGGCGTCGACTTGATTGGACCCTTCCCTCCGCCCTTGGAAATTGCAAGTATGTGATCGTTGCAATCGATTATTTCACCAAGTGGGTCGAGACGAAACCACTAAGCTCCGCATCCACTTGAGAGGAAAATGCCATCAATTTCATATATGACTTCATCCCGGTGTAGATTTCGGTTTCCCTAGAGCCATAGTATCGGACAACGGCCTACAATTCTCCCAAACCTTTGAAAACGAGAGATGAATCGAGTAGGGATCAAGCATTGGAAATCTTCTGTCGCCTATCCCCGAGGAAACGGGCAAGGCGAAGGCTGCAGGCAAGCTCGTCTTATCCTCACTGAAAGACCGGGCCTTGTAGGTCGACGCAGTAACTTGTTGGACGAACTCCCCACATCTTTGGGCGATTCGCCTGACCGCTCCGGGAGACCCTCTTGGGAAACCCCATTTGCTTTAACATATGGGTCGGAGGCCATGGCACTCTTGAACTCCCGAGATTTCCCAGCTGCTAGAGTAACGCCCCTTTGATCGAGAGCGAACGACATCAACGGATTGATCGGCTTGGATTTAGTCGACGAAGCGAGACACGGCTTACCTTCGAATGGTTAACTACAAGCGGCGGACTAAAAGTTACCCACGACAAGAAGGTGAAAGCAAAGATCATTCTAAGTGGGAGATTATGCGAGG